>JANIJH010000225.1:3461459-3473242 GCA_024520975.1 Erythroxylum areolatum | reverse complement strand
CCTACTCGCAGTGGCATTGACACTTGGTCCCTGGCCTTCTTCCAGGATTTCTGGGTCCACAATCTCGGTCACATGGTTAGGCAATGCCATTTTTACGAAGTTGTGGAGGTTCTGCTCTTCATTGAACATGGTATTGGTAGGTTTCTTCCTGGTAAAAAGCTCCAGCAACATGATTCCGTAACTGTAAACATTGCCGTAAGTTGTCACCTCACTTAGCATGCCGTACTCTGCAGTTCATAGAATGAAACGATAGAACATACATTTAGGGTAAACAATAAAAAAGAATTCACTGGACACGGTATGCTTCATCAGAAGTTACATACCTGGGGCTATATAGCCAATGGTGCCTTTTATGCCACCAGTACTGCTCTGATTTGAATTTAGAGTAACTTGGGTGGAAGTATCATTCCGAAATCTCGCCAATCCGAAATCTCCTACACGAGCAGTCATGTTAGTATCTAACATAACGTTACTTGGCTTCAGATCACAGTGAACAATCAGCGTTTCACATTGATGATGCAAATAATCAAGGGCGCTTGCCGAACTATAAAGGTGTCTATGATTACCGAAAAATAGATACAGAGCTTTATTTGCAATAATTTTATACTTAATTTTAATACACTTACTATATAGAAAGGGTTATTGAGTTAATAAAGATTTATTTATATAACGATAATGAGATAATATTTTATTATCATTTTTTCTTATTTAGTATGCATATATTAAAGAGTTTGAAAATGAATTTTGAACAATATTTTATAAAGATTGATTCAAGAAAAAATATTGAATAGATAGAGTTGTTTATAAAATTTTCAGTTGTTTGAAAGTTATTAATAATATTAATTAATAAAACTTAGTCATTAAAATCTATTATTGGGTGCTAACCTGCTACAAGTCAAATGAAATTGACTTGTGTTTAACGGAAATTAAAGACCTTAAAAGCAAATTAAGATAATGATTAAAAATTATTTGATTTTATTGATTCAACTGTAAAAATTTTGAATCGACTATTTTTTGGTTTAGTTTATTTTAATAATTATTGTTATTAAAAATTGATTGATTTTTGTAAATTAATTATTTTTCCAAATCAAAATATATCATTTAATATTTATTTAACACTCTTTTTAATTAAATTTTAATTTATTTGATTGATAAAAAAAGTATTATTTTTAATCTTATTTTAAATTCTTTCATTTTATTAAAATTTTATTATATATTAATTTTACGAAAATTTAATACTAATTAAACTTTTTAAATCTTTAATTTATTTTAATTATTAAATTAAGGTGAAGCCCGTTGACTGCTTTAGCATTGTAATAATGTAAAATTATTTTAATTAATTTAAATATGATTAATTAAAATAATTTTATTTTGTTAAATTTAAGTTAAAACATCATTAATTTAATATAAATATTAGAAATTATTATTTGAACTTGAATTTAATAAAAATTTAATATAATAACTACAACTTTAATTTTTTAATTCAGCTAATTATATATAATTGAATTAATTCAATATGAAGCTAATGTGTCAAAAAATATTTGATCCAATTTAAATTTAAATTTAGTTGAACTTGAATTTTGCCATTTAAGATGTTTTTGTTAAATCCGATCTGACCTAATTACAACATTTTTAATACTGCATTAACTTGTTGTGAGTAGAAGCCTTTGCCTTTATTCCTGAAGTTGTGACATAATAAAAATGTACCACAACACAATTATTATTTGGGAAGAACTCAACACCTTGACGAAACTTTCTAGCAAGAAAACAGAGAAAGCAGAGCCAACTTTCAAAAGAAAGTGCAATACCTATGGTAATCCATGTATTAAATATTAAGACAATGGCTTGGACACACCTTAAGGATTCAACTTGTTCGATGCACACCAGTTCCTAGAAGAATGTCCCTGCTTTTTTGCAATTGGACTATCACATTGCTGATATTCATCCGCTCTTCTGGTATTTCAGCAGAACAAGCCACTCCAATTTCGAGAACAGTAATCAGACATTCCATGATTTTGGGACTTCCAACGTTGTTCCTCTTCCTCACAGTGGCATTGACACTTGGTCCCTGGCCTTCTTCCAGAATTTCTGGGTACACGATCTCGGTCACATGGTCGGGCCATGCCATTTTTACAAAGTTGTGGAGGTTCAGCTCTTCGTTGAACATGGCATCTGTAGGTTTCTTCCCGGTAAAAAGCTCCAACAACATGATTCCATAACTGTAAACATCGACGTAAGTTGTCACCTCGCTTAGCATGCCGTACTCTGCAGTGCACAGATTGAAACGATAAAACATACATTCAGGGTTAACATTAAAAAAAGAATTCAATGGACACGGTATGCTTCATCCGAAGTCACATACCTGGGGCTATATAGCCAATGGTGCCATTTATGCCACCAGTACTGCTCTGGTTTGAATTTGGAGTAACTTGGGTGGAAGTATCACGGAGGAATCTCGCCAATCCGAAATCTCCAACTCGAGCAGTCATGTCAGTATCTAACATAACGTTGCTTGGCTTCAGATCACAGTGAACAATCGGCGTTTCACATTGATGATGCAAATAATCAAGGGCGCTTGCCACGTCAATTGCGATACCTAACCTCTGGATTAGATTCAAGCTTCTCGGCCCGTGTATCCCAATAGTATTATCGGTGCAGTGCAGACACTGTTCCAGACTTCCATTAACCATGTACTCGTATACTAAAGCCTTAAAATCATTTCCCTGAAAATCAATGCTCGAGCATGCAGTTACCACTTTGACAAGATTTCGATGTCTGATGTTCTTCAAGGCTTCACACTCTACCATGAAACTTTTGGAAGCTCCTTTGTTTAGAAGGTTAAGCACTTTCACAGCCACCACTGCTTGATCCTGTTCCAGAATTCCCTTGTAAACTGTGCCGAAACTACCAGCCCCGATTAGATTGTTTTTGGAAAAGCCCGCAGTTGCCTTGACTAGATCCTTATAGGTCACTTGCGGGAAAGGTATCTTCACTGAAAACCTGGAATCTGCCGAGGTTTTTCTCTTTCTTAACCAACAAAATATCACAAAAGAGATTGTGAAGATTAATCCTAGAAGCCCACAAGCAATTGCAGTCGCCAACTTCACCTTGCTGGAAGATTTCGACTTGCCTGAGGTACATCGTGACAGGTTGAGTTGAGGAATTCCACCACAAAGCTTCTGGTTGCCTACAAGTGAAACTGCAGTTGCATTTTGAAACACCCCTTGCACAGGCACTTCACCTTCCAGGTCGTTAAATGACAGATCCAAAACCTCTACCAATCTTAAATGCCTCATAAACTCGGGGATTTGGCCAGTGAAGTTGTTGCGTGAGAGATTGAGATATTGAACTGCTCTCAAAGAACCCAATGAGTCGGGAATTTTCCCATGAAAGAAATTCCCACCCAGAAATAAAAATTCCAAGCTTTGGCAATTCCCAAGAGTTTCGGGAATTTCTCCTGATAATCTGTTGTCTGAAACAGACAGACCTCCAAGCATCTCCAACTTACCCACTTCAGAGGGGAGGGAACCTTCAAACTCATTGTCGTATAAGGCTATGTATATTGCCAAGGATGAAATTCCAAACACTACTTTTGGTATCGGACCGCTTAGTTTGTTTTCAGAAAGATCCAAGAGTATTAAATGCCGGCAATCTCCAAGACTTGAAGGAATACTTCCTTGTAACTTGTTCCCGTATAAAAATAGCCTATTTAAAGAAGTAATATTCCCCATAGCGGATGGGATAGTTCCAGACAATTCATTCTCCGACAGATCCAAACGATACAAGTTTTCTAACTTCCCAATAGAACTCGGAATGCTGCCAATCAAATGATTCTCGTCTAATTTCAAATCCTGGAGGCTGATGAGATTTCCTATTTCGATTGGAATGATTCCTCTTATTTGGTTTCCATAGAATGTCATGTCGCGGAGTTTTGCTGAGAAGTTGCTTACTATTTTTGGCATGATCCCTCCAAAATTATTCTTACCTATGTCCAAAAGTTCTAAAGCCGTATTATTTGCTAAGGAGACCAGAAAATTCAGGTCATCGTCTTGTCCATTCCCAAGATTGTTGTGATTAACTACCAACCCTCGGAGACTTCGCTGTCTTGCAAAAGTAGGCATTCTTCCAGTAAAGTTGTTATTACCTAGACCAAGAAAACGAAGATTCGACACATTGGAGAGTGATGAAGGTATCAGGCCAGTGAATTGGTTGCCTTCAAGTTCCAAGACTTCAAGGTTTGGAAGAGTTTGACCTAGGTCGTTAGGAAGACTTCCGCGAAGTTGGTTAAGAAGCACATTCATGGTAGTCAGGGAAGAGATGTTATACATGGAAGTTGGAATACTACCACTCAGACTGTTTACAGCAAGCGTAAAGGCTTTTAGGCTTCTTAGCTGTCCAAACCTCTCTGGAATACCTCCTTGGAAGTTGTTGAAGTTCCCATTAATGCCTTCAAGAAATGAAATATTCGCCAAAGAAGATGGTATCTCGCCAAATAGATGGTTTTTCCGGATAGAAAGTACCCTCAGATTCGATAAAATTCCAAGTTCTGCAGGAAGTTTGCCAGTCAAATTGTTGTTAGCTACGTCTAGTTCTTGTAGGTTATAGCAACGTGAGACGTTCACTGGGATTTCGCCGATGAACTCGTTGTTTCCAAGGCGTAGCATCTGCAACCTGAACAAAAGTCCCAATTCTGGAGGAATACGATCACTAAAACTGTTGTTTTGCAGGTTTATCACTCTCAGAAAACTCATGTTCCCGATGTCAGGAGCTAACCTGCCTGCCAATTCCCAAGCGGTTAAGTTAAGCTCGACGACTCTCTGGTGCCTGCGTCCACAAGTAACACCAAGCCAATGACAGAAATGCGAGGATTCATTCCATGATTTGAGCATCCCAAAAGGATCATGCTCAATTTGATCCTTAATAGCTAGCAGAGACAATCGATCTGTCTCATTTCCTGGAAGAAATGAGAAGGAAAGAGGAAGTTGAAATGCCAGTAGTATGAAAATTAAACACAGAGTGCCTGTATCCATATCTTGCAGTGATAACAGTAGTTTGATTACCACCAACACCAATTAAACGATCGATGAACTGAAAAGAATTCTCTAGTGTTTACCTACTTAAAACATAACAAAACACAGCATGTTAGTTCCAATTTTCTAAACAAGAATCCATCAGCCACAAACTCAGGTCGATATAGTTAATTTGATTTTTATGAATAATTTAATTTAATATTATATATTTAATTAATTATTAATAAAAATTTTGAATAATTTAATTTTCCTTCAAGTTTTTATTTAATTTTTTAATTAAATTAAATTAAATAATTATTAGTAAATATAATTAAATTTAAAATATATCCAAAGTATATAAATTGTAGATAAAAATTGATTTAATAATTAAAATATATTTAAATAAAAATTTAATTTTTAATTATTTTTAATAAAATAAATTAATTTATTAATAATTTTTAGTAAATATTATATAAGAGATTAAAATAAATTTATTTAATCTAATATGTAATTATTATAAGTGATAAAAAATATAACAACACATTAACAACCAAACAAAATGAAATATTGATTTGACGATGGATTCTTTGCAATTGGAAGTCAAGGTGGATTGCTTTTACTTTTTTATTGATTGTGATTTTAGATAAAAAGAGACAATCACAATCAATAAAAAAAAAGTTAAAGCAATTGACCTAGACTTCAATAATTCTACGTTTGTGAAGTAATTGAACTTAGTTGTTTTTACTTAGTGGGAAATCCTAATCATACATAGCAAGTTAAAGCAAACAGAACGGACCATGTGATCTCTAAGACTTTATATAAAAATATTGAGCCGATATGATTAAAAAATTATGAAAAATTAAAAATTGAATTTAAATAGAAAATTTTAGCCAAAAAATTGAATTTCGTTTTATTGTAATATTAAACAGTATTGGTCATTTTAATTATAAAATTAATAAAAATTTCAAATACGAACTAATTCAAAAAGTTATAAAGAGTTTATAAATATCATTTTGGATATTTTATCTTCCTTATGTTAATTGTTTTTATGATCCCAATTCTTTGATTTTGTGAAGAAATGAGGAAAATTTTGATAATGATAAATTATGTGTTTTTATTAAATTAATATAATTAACAAACTCTGCAAATCATATAAAAATAATAAAAAAGGATGAAAATACTATTATGCTTGCTTTCTCTCTATTTTTTCACCTTTAGATGCTTTGGCTGTAATCTCATGCCAACCTTGCCTTTTTTTCTCTTTTATATCATGAAGTAGGTTTTTTTTGCACTATACATGATCACATACAAGGTCGTGTAACTAACCGTATCTTTTCCAACACTACCTCAGTCGTAGACGTACACGATTACAAAGAACTATATGGTTGATCCATAGGGTTATGTAAATAAAAAATATTGGCGTTTGGTAACCTACACAACCGTTGGTCCTACATGCCCATTATGTCCAGAAGAGCTTGATCCGGTTGTCATCTACCTTGTTTTCACTCATTTGTCATCCCTATGAATTATAAAGGTGTCAACGATTACCGAAAAATAGATACAAAGCTTTATTTGCAATAGTTTTATATTTAATTTTAATACACTTACTATATAGAAAGGGTTATTGAGTTAACAAAGATTTATTTATATAACCATAATGAGATAATATTTTATTATCATTTTTTCTTATTTAGTATGCATATATTAAAGAGTTTGAAAATGAATTTTGAACAATATTTTATAAAGATTGATTCAAGAAAAAATATTGAATAGATAGAGTTGTTTATAAAATTTTCAGTTGTTTGAAAGTTATTAATAATATTAATTAATAAAACTTAGTCATTAAAATCTATTATTGGGTGCTAACCTGCTACAAGTCAAATGAAATTGACTTGTGTTTAACGGAAATTAAAGACCTTAAAAGCAAATTAAGATAATGATTAAAAATTAATTGATTTTACTGATTCAATTGTAAAAATTTTGAATCGACTATTTTTTAGTTTAATTTATTTTAATAATTATTGTTATTAAAAATTGATTGATTTTTGTAAATTAATTATTTTACAAATCAAAATATATCATTTAATATTTATTTAACACTCTTTTTTAATTAAATTTTAATTTATTTGATTGATAAAAATAGTATTCTTCTTTAATCTTATTTTAAGTTCTTTAACTTTATTAAAGTTTTATTATATATCAATTTTACGAAAATTTAATACTAATAAAACTTTTTAAATCTTAAATTTATTTTAATTATTAATTAAGGTAAAGTCCACTGACTTCAGCATTGTAATAATGTAAAATTATTTTAATTAATTTTAATACGATTAATTAAAATAATTTTATTTTGTTAAATTTAAATTAAAAGAACATTAATTTAATATAAATATCAGAAATTATTATTTGAACTTGAATTTAATAAAAAATTTGATGTATTAACTTCAACTTTAATTTTTTAATTCAGCTAATTATATATAATTGAATTAATCCAATATGAAGTTAAAGTGTCAAAAAATATTTGATCCAATTTAAATTTAAATTTAGTTAAACTTGAATTTGGCCCTTTAAGATGTTTTTGTTCAATCCGATCTGACCTAATCACAACATTTTTAATACTGCATTAACTACTTGTGAGTAGAAGCCTGTGCCTTTTTTCCTGAAGTTGTGACATAATATAAATGTACCACCACACAATTATTATTTGGGAAGAACTCAACACCTTAACGAAACCCTTCTAGTAAGAAAACAGATAAAACAGAGCTAACTTTCAAAGGTTTAAAGTGCAATATCTACGATAATCCATGTACTAAATATTAAGACGATGGCTTGGACACACCTTAAGGATTCATCCTGTTCGGTGCACACCAGTTCCTAGAAGAATGCCCCGCTTTTTTGCAATTGGACTGTCACATTGTTGATATTCATGCGCTCTTCTGGCATTTCAGCAGAACAAGCCACTCCAATTTCGAGAACAGTAATCAGACATTCCATGATTTTGTGACTTCCGACATTGTTCCTCCTCCTAACAGTGGCATTGACACTTGGCCCCTGGCCTTCTTCTAGGATTTCTGGGTCCACAATCTCGGTCATGTGGTCGGGCCATGCCATTCATATAATTAGTATTAACAACTAAATAAATTTTCATTTTTATTTGGAGTATAATTATTTGCAATTAGAAGTCAAGGTCAATTAATTTTGTTTTTTTATTGGTTGTGATCCATTGCTTTTACTTTTATCAATAAAAAAGTAAAAGCAATTGACTTGACTTTCAATTGCAAAGAATTCTACTTTAAATAAAAATGAAAATTTGTTACATAATTAATAAAAAAGTAAAAGCAATGGAAATAAAAATAAAAACTAAAATCACAATCAATAAAAAAGTAAAAGCAGTCGACCTTGACTTCAAGAATTTTACTGTTGTGAAATAATTGAAATTCATAAAAGCAATCAAAATAAAAATAAAAAGTAAAAGTAAAAGTACAATCAACAAAAAAATAAAAACAATCGACCTTGACTTCAAGAATTCTTTTTCTGCGAAGTAATTGAACTTAGTCGTTCGTACTTAGTGGACGCATTCGCGGAAATCCTATGTAGAAAGTTAAAGCAAACAGAACGGACCACGTGATCTAGCACCTTACTTTCACGGTCCAGCCTCTTTTCATCAGGAAGGAAAAGAAAGAGAGCTGCCTGACCCTCTACCCGAAATTAAACAATCTGACGCGGACCCAACGACAGTCAACCCTAATTTTTTTTTCGTTACAAAGGAAAGAAAACAGTAAAAAAATATTACATCATGAGTTTCGGGAAACAAATCCCGGCCATATCATCTAGAAGGATTAGGAGACACCCTGGAGGTGTAGTAGTGATAATGAAAGTACCAAGTTTAAAATTGCCGGCTGAGGAGGCGAGCCAGTGCACACAACGGTTGCTCTCCTTCTAGGTATGTCGGGTTTTGACAACCCAATTACTCGCGAACAACTCGTTAATCCCCATGACAAGGGGGTTATGTGACGTCGTCCGTTTAATGTAAGAAGAAAGGACGTCGGCGACCTCTAGGGAGTTCAGTTCGAGTTCTACCTAACGGTGTCCAAGATCCCATGCTAGTTGTAAACCAGTGAGCACTCCCCATATTTCTGCGGAAGTTGGAGAGCACCTGCTAATGTTCTGCACAAATCCGCCAAGCCATGTTCCTATGCTGTCGCGGACGAGGCCGCCGGATGTGGCATCTGAGGTTTTTGGGTGGCATGCTCCATCTATATTCAGTTTAACCCAACCGGGGGGAGGTTTAGACCGTCTAAAGAGGCGTGGTCGTCTAGGTTGAGAACTCATAAGAGCTCGGCCTTGCCAAATTGACACCGTTAAGAGCTGAAACATAAGCTATATAGAGGATCATTCCAAAACATAAACAATTGATGTGTAACAAACGGAGAACCAAATTCATTAAACCTTGAACAGAACCCATTTCCTTCTCGACCTTTGCTTGCATTTCGCGAAGAGCAGCAGCTTCTTCCTCCATCTCCTTTAATCTCTTCTTCATCTCATCCAACTCCTACACCATAAAAAAGTGGGTCAATTAACATGAAAAACTTATAATCGATTTCAATCATTAGGGTTGGGGGGACTTTGACAGTGTCATCATCAGTGGCGAACATGTCGACATCAGCGTTGTTAGGGTCCATATCACCTTCGACTTCGGGGATCTCTCCACTGTAGACCTCATGCTCCTCCTCCTCCATCTCTCTTTGTCGTTATTTCAAGGCAGAAGATCTTTTCCGATTGGGGATATTCTGTGACCCCACTTACATCAGTTCCAAATCAACAAATAGAGAGGAAAGGCCTAAACGGTATGTCGTTTACTCAAAACTTTAAACGACGTAGTTTTCTAGTCAAATGACTGCATTAAGTCCCATATTTGATATATACTATAATATTATATATTTTGGTTAAGTAAATAAAAATTATATTTATTATTTAAAAGCCATAAATTTGAGAATTTGGTAAAAGAAAATGTCATTTTAAATTATTCTTTCTACTACAATTTTAAAATAAATTTGCTCACCGTTTAAAACGTAACCATAAAAATGATGGAACCTACTATTTTTTATCCACTTTTATTTATTGCTTGTTTTTTATGTTTTTGTATGGTATTTAGGATCAATACAATTTTTTTACAAGCAAAATGCTTAGAAAAAATCGTGATCGGAGCAGCAAAAGCTGTTGGAATTTTTGTTTTATACATTGGAAGAATAGAATAAATGTTTATTTTGCTAAAGATATTATTGTTCTGGTAATATTTTTAAATAAATAATAAGAATTCTTCCAATATTTTTAAAATTAGAAGGGAAATAATAAAATATTTTAAGTTTTAAATTTGAAATTTTTTGTTTAAGTACACGTATAAATAAAAATTAGACTAAAATTGATTAAAATTAATGAGACAAGTGTTATTTAATGAGATTCGAAAATAGGATAATATTTTTAATTATATACAATTGAATTATTTTAACATGAAATTAATATTTCAAAAATATTTGATCCAATTTAAATCTAAATTAAGCTAGGATTAGACCCTTAAAATGTCTTTGTTACATCACTTTTAAGATTGCCCAGTCATTGTGAGTAGAAGCCTGCTCCTTTATTCCTGAAGTTGTGACATAATGTAACTGTACCATAACACAATTATTATTTGGGAAGAACTCTTAACACCTTGACGAAACCCTTCTAGCAAGAAAACAGAGAAATTGGTCGCAACATTATTAAGACAATAGCTTCGACAATCGACACACCTTAAGGATTCAACGTCTTCTACGCACACCAGTTCTTAGAAGAATGTCCCTGCTTTTTTGCAATTGGACTGCCACATTGCTGATAGTCATCCGCTCTTCCGGTATTTCAGCAGAACAAGTCAATCCAATCTCAAGAACCGCGATCAGACATTCCACGATTCTGTGATTTCCAACGTTGTTGCTTTTGCTCGCAGTGGCATTGACACTTGGTCCCTGGCCTTCTTCCAGGATTTCTGGGTCCACAATCTCGGTCACGTGGTCTGGCCATGCCATTTTTACAAAGTTGTGGAGATTCTGCTCTTCATTGAACATGGTATCTGTAGGTTTCTTTCGGGTAAAAAGCTCCATCAACATGATTCCGTAACTGTAAACATCGCCGTAAGTTGTCACCTCACTTAGCATGCCGTACTCTGCAGTTCATAGATTGAAACGATAGAACATACATTCAGGGTAAACAATAAAAAATGAATTCGATGAACACGGTAAGCTTCATCAGAAGTTACATACCTGGGGCTATATAGCCAATGGTGCCTTTTATGCCACCAGTACTGCTCTGGTTTGAATTTGAAGTAACTTGGGTGGAAGTATCATGGAGGAATCTTGCTAATCCAAAATCTCCTACTTGAGCAATCATGTCAGTATCTAACATAACGTTACTTGGCTTCAGATCACAGTGAACAATCGGCGTTTCACATTGATGATGCAAATAATCAAGGGCGCTTGCCACATCAATTGCGATACTTAACCTCTGGATTAGATTCAAGCTTCTCGGCCTGTGTATACCAATAGTGTTATCGGTGGAGTGCAGACACTGTTCCAAACTCCCATTAGCCATGTACTCATACACTAAAGCCTTAAAATCATTTCCCTGAAAATCAATGCTCGAACATGCAGTTACCACTTTGACGAGATTTCGATGTCTGATGTTCTTCAAGGCTTCACACTCTACCATGAAACTTTTGGAAGCTCCTTTGTTTAGAAGGTT
>JANIJH010000225.1:3392980-3405525 GCA_024520975.1 Erythroxylum areolatum | reverse complement strand
GATAGAACTTGAGTCAGGAAGATGTTCTTCTCATGCTTGTTAGAAGCATGTTTGTATCTTTCGTATTATACAATATTGAATTTTCATTTTGACATAATTTTGCTTTCTGTGAGGGATTTATTTAGTTCAAGTAAAAATTAGTTTGAGTGTAGATGATTTACGGGTCTCTTCGCATAATTAGAACTCTCCTTAATCACGTTAAGAAATATTAATTAGTTGACGTTATACTTAAGTGCGAGTTAAAATAAACAATATGACATTCATAGCAAGGAATGGGGCTATGGGATGGGAGCGGCTAGGTGGAGTAAAAAGAACACAGGGAAAACAAGTGAAACTCAACAGAAAGGGCAAAAAGTTGACTGTCATTTGGCAGATGTGTCAGAGTCAACCATCCCAATGTCTTCAGTATTCTGTCTTTTAACTTTTCAATCCACATTTATTATAGCTTACAAAATAATGATTTGGTTTATAATTTTCAAGTTGAGGGAAAACATATTTAAACAAACTAAATTAATAGAGATATATAGAAATATTTGATGATCATAAATTGTTAGGATAGTTTTTAAAATTTATTCACATAAAAATAGTTAAAAGGATTTTTAAATAATTAAATTAATTATTTTCAATTTTAAAAAGATAGAATCAACTAATTTAAGTAAAATAATTTTATATTGAATCAAAAACCTATTGAAGCAGTCAATTATTGTCATTAAATTTGTATTTAAAAAAACTTATGAAATGCTCTATCAAAATAATTAACTTGCATAATTGGTAATTATTTTTAAAATATAAAACTAAATTGGTTCGATTAGTTCAATCGTAAAAATCTTGAATCGTTCAAATTTTCTGTTCGATTTTTAACTTTTCAGTTCAGATTTTTTTAATAATTTTTATTGATAAAAACTGATCAATTTATTAATTACTCGATCAATCTTTATAAATAGTTCTTATAAAATAAGAAAATTAATTAATTTTTATTTAATAATATATATTTTAATTTTTTAATCAACAAAAAAATCATATTTTAATATTATTTAATTTTTAGTCTATTTTAAAATTTTTTAAAAAATTTATTTTTAAATGTTTTTTAATAGAAAAAGAGTGAGAGAATCTATAACTGAACACAAGTCTGAAGCAATCACATTCTTCAAGGTCTCCCCATATTCTCAGATCTGAACACTGAAAACAGAGAAAAAGCAAGACTGCCTTCCTTCCTCCTTCTCTCCCATTAATACTTCTATTTAAAGTCACTGCCTCCTTTTTGTTTTTGTTTTTGTTTTTAAATATTATATTAAAATAAATTATGTCACCTCTTCAAGCCTTTTGCTTTCTTCACATCCACCAATGATCAGCCAGGCCTTTGGCCTTCAACTAAAAATATCCTAAATTCTCAGATTTTAATAAATAATTTATTAATCAATGAAAATTCTTCTATTAAAATAAACTTATTTGATACTTATCATTAACGTAATTTACTAATTTTTAATTATTTTTAAGTATTATGTGTCTAACCGATATTAATGGCAAAATTTAATAAAAATAATTAATTTAAAACATGAAGTATTTTGGTTAAAGGGATGAAAATATAAAAGAGATTGATGTCTTTTAATTAAAAAAGCAAAAGAATTAATTTTTATTGGGGAAATTTTTTAATTCTTTCTTTATATTAAAAAGAAGAAAATTGAAAAAATATAAAAATTTAAGTTCTGATTTGAGTCAAGAAAATTTTAAAAATAAATAATTATAAATGCATAAACATATTTCTCTCTTCAATAATTAATTAGAGGTATAATAAATAAAGTAATATCTAATTTTTTGCAATTTTTTCAAATTAGTGTTAAATTTTTAAGTTAATGATGAATATAAACAAGGTCAAAATTAGGTTAAAGAATTATTTTATTGATGCGGTGTATTTACTAAATATTACATGCATATCTATTTATTAGTTACATTATAAAAAATAATGTGTTAATTTGAGTTGTATAATTTTTGAAAAATTAATTACTAAATTAAAAATTTTGATATTAAATTAATTTTTAAAAAATTAAACACTTCTAAATATCTTATTTACATTATTATAATAAAATTTAAACACTTTTAATATTTTTAAGTGATTAACATATAATTGCACGTTAATGTTAATTAAAGAAAATACAAGTACCTAAAAATAATTATTTTTTGTTTTTCGATGCTTAATTATAATTAAAAAAACCTATAAAACAATAAGAAAGAAGTAGCTTCCCAATGTGTCCTTCGGTCCTTCCTCTAGTAATGTGGATTGCTCCCAATTTGCTTCCCTTCCGTCGTCTTGTTCTTTTCACTCCTCTGCCACCTTATGTACTCTCTCTTTCTCTCTTCTCTTTCTACTGTCCCTAAAACCACCCACCACCCACCTTCACCATCACCTTCCTCTCTTATTACCATATTTATGCCTGTCAAGACTCACTCTCCATAACCAAAAACCTTGCTCTCTCCTTTCTGCTTAGTCCCACCTCATCAGCTGATATGGTTGCTTGCTTTGCTTGTTCATGACTTCATGGTGACACCAAAGCTCTTGTTTCGTTGCCATAATGAGTTCCCATTATTGCAGAGTAGTTATTGCAGTGATTTTAGTATGCCATCTTCTCTCCTCATCGATCTGTTGCTTTATTCGTCAACACCAACTCCCTCCAACTATTTCTCCTCGAGTAAGTTGTATTTACTCCATATCCAAGAACTCTCTCTCAGCTTCAAGTGTCTTTCCCTTCGATGCTTCACATCAACTGGGTTGTCTTGTCACTCAGTTTTTCCTTTTTTTTGTGTGTGTGTAGGGGCTCTTGTTTGAAGAAAAAACCAGGTTAGGTTCGACGCCGCCGAGTTGCCATAACAAATGCAACGGTTGTCACCCATGCATGGCGGTTCAGGTACCCACTCTACCGAGTCACAACCGAGTTGATCCAAGTTTAAATGAGAAAACAGTGGCTGAGCACAGTGAAACATCATACAATACATTAGCAGGCAGCAGGTACTCGAATTACAAGCCTCTAGGTTGGAAATGTCGATGTGGTGACCATTTCTACAACCCGTAAACGACAAATACTTGATGCTTTATCAATGGTGAGGTGACGCCATGGATCAGAGTTTTCTCTTCTCATTTCCACTAGAAACTCATCTTACTGAAAAGGGTATTATCCTGGGATTCTTATACAGCTATGCTTGTGTGTGTAGTGTGTCAGCAGAAATTGTACACATCGAATTCGAAAATTTTAACTTTACACAATGTACAGAGATGGTTGCAACGAGACATATCTGATTATATATTGTTGTCCTTCTTCTAGGCTTTTATAAACCTCACAAGTCCTTTCTTCCCTGCCCATCACTGGCTCTGTGCATGAAGTCCTCCGTTTTTTCAACTTCGCTGTTTCATTTATTCGATTCGATTTGATTTGATTTGATTCTCGTGTCTACTTTTTCTTATCTTCTCGGGATCTGCTTGGCCCATCAACCATCACCATTCTCGCATGCGACGTACCAAATTGACCAAAATGTCTCGGCATCGTTTTTCCTTGTCGAGTAGCAGCTTCTACTGCTGTGACTTTGCCTGAAAAGTCCCAGTAACTTATATTATCGGACTTTAAATTAGACATGCAATTGCAAATGATGTATGCATCGATCCAACTAAACTTAGAACAACCCTTTTTTTTGTTTCCTTTTAATATACCAGTTTTGACAAATTTTCAGAAAAACAGAGCAGAGCAAAATTTAACAGTTCTGTTCTCTGTTATTGCAGTACTGAATTTGTTTATGAATGAATGCATCTTTATCTGACCATGTTTCAGTGGGGCAGGCACAGATGGTTCGTTGAGATTCTAAATGTATTTAGTGGTTTGCTAAGTATAGGACAAATTGAAACTATAGTTCAGTTGGCATTTATTTATACAAGTAGCTGGCAACTATAGATAGTCATTGAGTTTCAGTTAATGATGCAGTCTCTGCCTCTAAAGCCTACCTAAGGCTGCTTCTGCTATGCCTATCCCATTCCATTTCCTGTGTAGTTTGACCAAACCTGACTAGATCAGTACAAAATGTTTGCATCTAACAAAGTTATGGATTATGTGTTCCAAAAAAAATATAAAAAGAGTTAATTAGTGGGCTTAATTAATTAATGTTAATTTGATATATTAATTCTTCAACTATTAAATAAGATATATCATCTTAATTTGATATAGTTCAAATTGTTTAAATCAAATTATATTGAATTAAGCCAGTTTTTTTACTTTAAATTTGACTCAAAGTTCAAACTTTGAGCGTAAAATCTTAAATGAAGGAATGCTAATGAATCGATTTATGTGCCAAAACTCATGTATTTTTAATTGAGCATGAGCTTACATAAATTAACTCTGAATTCAATTAAAAAAAGTTGTTTTATATTTTTAATTTTAAAAAATTGACGGGACTTACCCATCCTGACTTAAATGGTTTATTGAATCCACTAATCGAATTCTTATTAATTATAATTCTCTCAATATTTAGAGACCTAAATTGGAATAAATTGACTCAAAAATACAAATTTCCTATTTAACGGACTACTCCATCCAAATTGGTCCAGCCCAAAAATGGTATAATAGTTACTATTTGATTTTGGTTATTTCACTTATATTTGCCTAGAGCATTTGATGTTTTAATTTATAAATTATTATACTTCAATATTTAATTAAAGACATAAAGAAATAATTCAGTTTAATTGGATTAATTAAAAATTATATTTGAAATATTTTAGATTAAATTAGTTGAAAATGACAAAACAGTTAACTCAAATTCGGTCAAACTTTAGACCCAACTTAAATTACATTCTGGAATCGGTTCGGGTCGGATCCAAGACCAACGGTCGTGAGGCACAAAGAAGAGGAGCGCGGCGCTATGATAAAACCCTAAACCCTGTGAGGGCAATTTAGGTTTTTTAGCGCGAAATGAAACCCTAAACATCCCAAACTCCCATTATAAAGAGAACATACCTTCCTGCTCTCGTCGTCGTCACCAACAAGATGATTCCTTTGTATAATTTCTTCATTGGGTTTCTTGTTTTTGCACTATTATTTTGTTTTGTTTTGTTTAGTTTTCAATGTGAAAAGGGCTTTCTTTGAAAGATGAAACCATGGGGGAGTGTTTTAGTTTCTCGGTGATGATCCAAAACAGATGACGAGTCCGATTTTATTTATCCATTCCATTTTTCCCTGACGACAAATCGAGGCATTTGTCTGAGAGAATTAATCATTCTCCCTCAGTTACAATTTTCATTCATTCTTTTTGTTTTACGTTTTTTAGTTTTCAAAAGCCCTTTTTGGATTTTGGATTTTGGATTTTGGTAAATATGGTTATCACTGGTCATGTTTAAGTTGTTGTCTTTTATGGTTAATGTGCACTTTTCATTCTTGTGCTTAATTCTCAGTTGGTGTGTGGAAGAGGGTTTTAGAGCTCGTAGGATTTTTGTGCTTCCAAGGAAGCTTAATCGATTTTGTTTTATTGTGTGGATGATGGAGGTGATGATTATTTCCCCAAATGATCGAAGCTGAATAAACTGAGCGATTTTTCTCTGCAGAGAATCCAAGCCAGAAATCTGATCCATCATTTAGACATATTTTAAGTTCCATTACATTAGTTTATGTTTTGCTTCCTGGATTGTCGTAGTAGTGATTAGAGTGCTTGTTTCTGTCTTCATGTTCTCCTGTTTTTTTAATTTCTTTTTATTTCAGATAACTTTAATTTGAAATATCTATTTTGAAGATGGAAGTGATGATTATTTCCCCAAATGATCGAAGCTGAATAAACTGAGCGATCTTTCTCTTCGGAGAATCCAAGCCATGAATCTGATCCATCTCATGGGAAAACATGTTTTATGATTTTATTTCTTTTTCTCATAAAATTCAGAAAGTGTTTCATGGAGAACTATTGTCTATTTCGAATATGAGTCTTTTTTGTAAACATTCATGATTTGTTGTGATCTAATGATGGAAAGGCTGAAAATTTTCCCAAATGATCAGAAGCTGAATAAATTGAGAGATATTCGGAGAATCCAAGCCATATGTCCATAAAGTTTGCATCTTTGAAGGAGGGTTCATTCAGTTTTTTGTTAGAAGAGAAAGAAAGAAGGATCGAACTGGTGGATCTTCATTGTGACTTTCTGGATGGAGTTAGAAAAAGGCTGCTCGGACAGAGTTTCGGCTGCAGAGATGGGATATAGTCCTAAATAACATTTACCTTAAGCTTTTAAAATGTTGCTGTCCTGTATCCATTATGTAAATTGAGGTTATTTGTTCGTTTGGTAGAAGCAGAACAACCTCAAGGTTTAAAGGATAATGGAGATTTGTATCGTGACCTGTGTTACCGTGAATTGGAAGTGATTTTGAACATGATGTTGCTCAATCTTTAGCTTCGCTTATTTCCTGCTTCAAGTTCAGGGTATCTCTTAGCATAACCCAATCCACTAAACTGATCGAACGAGAGCCACACAATTAAAAGTAATCTAAAAGCCGATATCAGTATATATAAAAGGAAATTTTGCCCCAACAAACTTTGGTAATGACGACAGCTTCCATGTTCGTATCTCGACAACCCCGTCTCCGGCAGTCTCCGCCGCTAAGATCGTTCTCCAACTTTCTGGGTACTTTCACCTATCCCCATGTAGTCCGATTCAGCACCAGAAAGAGGCAAAAGTTGCCATCTTTATCTGCTGCTGCTACAACTTCAGCTTCATTGCAAGCTCTCATCTTTGACTGTGACGGCGTGATTATAGAGTCCGAGCACCTCCACCGCCAGGCCTACAACGACGCTTTTGCTTACTTCAATGTTCGTTGTCCTTCTGAGCCCGAGATTCTAAACTGGACCGCTGATTTCTACGATGTGTTCCAGAACCAAGTTGGTGGTGGCAAGCCTAAAATGCGATGGTTCTCTCCAATTTGTTCTTCTTCAGCAATTTTAATTTTGTCTAAAAGTGAGCATTCAAGCTGCTTATTGTTTATATTAAAAAAAAGGACTTTTGGGTGGTGTTGCAGGTACTTTAAAGAGCACGGATGGCCATCTTCCACCATATTCGAGACTCCTCCGGAGGACGATGAGACTCGCGCCAAGTTGATTGATACTCTTCAGGTATCATAAAGAAACACTTGGGAAATTTTTCTTAGTGTAGTAATGGACTCTTCTTCTTTCAGACCACTTTGTTTACGTTGTTGTTGTTGTAGGACTGGAAAACCGAAAGATACAAAGAAATAATCAAATCAGGAACTGTAAGAAGGCAAATTGAGTATCTTGTGTTGAATGTTGTTATGATGTTTATTACAGTTTCGATCGACTCATCTGAACATTATATCTACCGTTCTGTTCGATTTAGGTGGAACCTAGACCTGGAGTCTTAAGATTGATGGATGAAGCCAAGGCTGCTGTAAGATTATATTGTTACCATTTTGCAAAACTCAAACTGTTTAGTCATGCTACATTTTTTGTTCTGATCCCAAATCAACGGATAAAGTCTAATTTTGATTGGGTTTTGGCTAGGCTCAATCTTAGAGCTGGCACGGGCTCGGTCTATTAGCTTGAGTCTTAGAAAATTTGTTCAGGGTTCTGGTCTAGCCAGGTCCATTGCCAAGTCTAGAGGAGTCCTTTTTCCTGAATATCTGTTCCAACATGGATCAGCTGCATGTTTTATGCTTCTCTTTCAATTTCGCTACTTTTGCAGGGGAAAAAACTGGCTGTTTGCTCTGCAGCAACTAAAAGTTCAGTCATCCTGTGTCTTGAGAACCTTATTGGAGTGGTAGGTCTATCCACCATTTTTGGAGCTGGTATCTCGTAACTATCCGGCAATTAAAGTTCTTTTATCAAACCTTTTTTCCAGGATCGCTTTCAGGGTCTTGATTGTTTCCTTGCAGGTAAACGAATTTCATTTATGACTTCTGTTCTTTCTGAGTTACTGTATTGATGTTGTACATTCATCTTGCAGGCGATGATGTGAAGGAAAAAAAGCCAGATCCATCAATCTATATCACAGCTGCCAAGGTAGTCAACACATTGTAAATCATTTCTTACAAGAACTTAGAAGCGTCATATTCAATTTGTACGTTTTACCTATGACTGTAAAATCTTGTTTCCTTTCAGGTTCTTGGTGTGTCAGCAAGAGATTGTTTGGTGGTGGAGGATAGTGTCATTGGTCTGCGGGTATTTGTTTTCTCCTATGCAGTTTTCTGCAATTTTGAGCTTAACATTTCAGAAAAAAGTTCTCAAACTTTATTAAATGGATTCGGACCTTTCTGTTAATTTTTTCAATTGCGCTTTGATACGTTGAATGTTCCGATTCATGTCACGTATCAGTTTCATCAAGTTTTCTAACGGAAAAGGTTACGGAAGGGGTGAGTGAGTGAATTTTAAAAAGTTAAGGACTTTAAGGAATAGGAATTTCAGTGGAAGTAACCTTTTAAGAAGTAACTGATCAAATCTCCAAAGTTCATACAAAAGCTCACTCTCTGCTTACAGGCAGCAATACAAGCTGGGATGTCATGTGTGATCACATATACATCTTCCACTTCTGACCAGGTCAGTCCTCTCCTTCCTTCCATAAGCATTCCCAGACGAATTCTAATGCAAAACTTCATTGGTTTGACGTGCAATTCCCGGACCGGGACAGTTGATTCTATCTTAAATTCTCTGGTGAATTTCAGGATTTTAAAGATGCAATAGCAATTTATCGAGATCTAAGTGATGTCAGGTACAGTTCCATTTGCTGTGAACTTTGTGGTTGCCTGTCTTTAGCTTACTCAAATTAACTTTTTGTGATCCTATAGATTGAAGGACTTGGAGTTGGTGCTTCAAAACGTTCCTGCTGCTAGCTAGAGGAACACTGAAGGATTTTAGATCTCATACACCTGGAAGGTTTCACTTCAACCACGGCATTGTATTTTGTTAAGGCTCATTATTTAATTGAAAAAATGTATAGAAATTTTACATTTCAGTGTGATTATTGAAAGCTTAAAAATGCATACTTATAAATTCCTCTTATTATAATTTTATTTATTTCGACGACATTATTTAATAGTTATATTTTTTTTGCTTAGCAAATTTAATCAGTTTTTAAAATTAAAATAAACTAATTAATTTTTATTTAATTGAAGAGTAAGGACAATCTTTTTTAATTATTTTTTAAAATTTTTAATTTTAATCTTTAATTGATTTCATGACAATCTAATGCTTGTTTGAATCTTTTAAACTTTAAACTTCTTTTTTTTATCAATTTAATTTACGGTTTAATTTTTAAAATAGCTCGGAAAGTACATTACTAAACTTCAAGGATCAAAATGGGTACCAAGGGTTTGTTTGGTTGAATGTTAATTAATGGAATGAAATGGAAGAGAACGAAATGGTTTATAACGAAATTAAATTTAATATAGTGAAAAGTTATTTGGAAATAATGGAAGTATTTATTATGTAATATAGTGAAATGTTGTTTGAAAGATGAATGAAGTGAAATATAATGTATCATAAATACCTATTATATTCTTGATATTAAAATGGTTGTTACAAGAAGTTTAACGTTATGATTTTAAAATAAAAATTATATTTAATTAAAAAGTCACAGTTCAAGTTACAATTGTAATAAATATTTTTTTTATATTTTTTTTAAAATGATAAAAATTTTAATAAAAGTTTTATTATTTTATTATTAATTATATACAATATATTATTGATAATATAAAATATTATTATTAATTATTTAATAAATTTTATTTTATTCTATTATAGGTGATTTATATTTAAAATAATTTATTTATATTTTTATTTATATAGAAATATATACAAACAAGTAAAGAATAAATTTTTATAAATTTCCTATTTTTTATTAATAAAAATTTTATTAAAATTTTTTATTTTATTATTAATTATATAAAATTTATTATTAATAATATAAAATTATTATTATTAGGGTAAAAAGAGTTAGAATTAGAAGAAATAATTGATATTAAGAAAAATTATTGAGGTTATATTAAGTAGTATGTATTTATTAGTTTACATTCCATCCTAAACTCCCTTTATAGAAATTTACATAAAAGGTTTCAAGGTTTTGATATTTATAAATTAACATTTAATATCAATATCTATTTGCACAATTGTCTCCATAAGTAGAATTTAATAATGATATCATAATTAATGTTATAACAATAAGACATTCTTATTACAAATATATCATTAAATTTTATATAAATAAAGCTCTTTTTGTACATGTGCCTTAATATCGATGATTTAATTATAATCGTCTGAAAACTAAGTACTTAAATTTTAAATCTCATAAATTTTAAGAGTTAATTAATTTATGATATTCTAATGTAGTTAATCTGAAAATAGCCTATATTATATAAAGGTAAGATTGTGTATTATTATATCTTCTCAAACTTTACTTTATTGCGGGACTTTAAATTAAGTGTGATGATGACTCTAATGTAATTAATGAGGTTTGAAAGTGAGTACGACACTGTTCCAGTTCGAGTTCAAGTTTGCCTAAAAAAAAAGTTTGGGTCGGAGTTTGAAACATATAGCGCGAATCCAAGTTTGAACGGGAGTAAGTGACTTGAAATTTGATCAAGCTCATGTCTAGTTTGAAAATTTTCATCCCAAATTTAAAATTTATAAAAGATGTATTATTTTAAAATAATGTCGTTTTCATTTTAAATCTTTAAACTTTGAATGGTCCGATCTTTAAAAATTCCAACTCCAAGAGCTTGGTGTTTAGTGATATTCTCTTAATAATTGCCAGCTTTAGGACAAATCAACATGAATTAATGCTTACCAACTTCTTGGAAAAGCTTCCCAGAAGGACAAATAATAAAATTGAAGCCTGCAATAAAATATTATTGTAAATTAGAAATTATGTTTTTGGTGTTAAGAACCAATCTCGTAAAGGACAGACCTGCTTGCGTCAACAAATGATCATTCGAAATTGTAAATTATGTTCTTGTGTTAAGATCCAATGCACTTAAAGCAAAACCAAATTTCAGCATGTGCAGTTAATGATAAAATAATCAATGACGGTGATAACGAGGACATAATTTTATTAATTTTTAATTAAAATAATAAAATTTCAATTAAAATAGAAATTGTCTCAATAGAGTCCAAATATCTGTGTTTGTGTGAATTAATTTTCAACAATTAGATATTTATTTGTTTTAAAAACATGAATAAAAATGTATGGATTTTTTTCAAAATTTTACATAATTTTTTTTGACATAATTGATATTTGCATTAACTTGATATTCAATTATTTCAATAAAAATTAAAAATTAGTTAGAATTTCGAAAATTTTGTATATTAGGATTTGATTGTTAAATTAGTAGCTTACATAAATTAGAAAGATGAAACTTGTAAGGAGAGAGTTAAACCTTAGTAGCTTATACAATTGAGGGAGAGCTTTAGAGTAGCTAATAAAAGTTATTCATTTTTAACTATAAGGTCGCTAGTTTGAATTAAGGAAATAACTTCATTGTAAAAATTACAAATGAAAGGCTACATATATTGATAACCTTCTCGTGACTTTTTTAAAGCGGAGAGTCTTGTGAACAAAATACTTTTACGTTAATAAATAGCTTTGAAGCTAAGTTCTTTAATAAAGGATTTATGAAATACAATAAGTCCAAATGATTGATGTCATTAAAAGAAAATTCCATTGGCTTCTTTCCTACATCAAATTATCAATAATGATTTGGGTATTAATAACATTTTATTAGCATTAATTAGAACCTCTCTTTAGTTTGAATTTAGTTATTATATTTAAAAATCTATCACTTACCTATATAATATTAAAAAGTGAAAATTAAAATATAGAGAAGATCACTGTAAAAGACTCTTTGCTTATTTAATGAAAAAAGCACTAAAGACTCTTTCCTTAGATGTGGCAAAAACTACTCTATGATATAGTGACATGAAATGAATAATCCCTTTGATCCTGAAGGTCCAATAATTACTCCATAGCAAGGCCATGGCAGTTCTATATATATATATATAGAGAGAGACCCAGTACTTGCAAGATGAAAATTTGAAGGCTTGCTCCTAGTGAGATCTATATATATATATTGAGACCCAGCACTTGCAAGATGAAAACTTGAAGGCTAGCTCCTAGTGAGATCTTCGAACCATACAAGCCCCTGAGAAGACAAGCCATAGCTCAAAGCTTTGGTCACTGTTTCCTGTGAAAACATGAACTCACTAGGAGACCACAAACCCCATGCAGTTTGTGTACCATATCCATCACAAGGCCATGTTGGTCCCATGATGCGGCTAGCAAAACTCCTGCACTGGAAGGGATTTCACATCACCTTCGTAAACACCGAGTATAACCACAGACGGCTGCTTCGCTCAGGAGGACCGGACGCCGTAAAAGGTCTGCAGGATTTCCGCTTTGAGGCCATACCTGACGGTTTGCCACCATCGGACTGTGATGCATCACAGGACATTCCTACCTTATGCGACGCAACCCGCAAGAACCTCCTGAGACCATTCAAGGAACTGCTTGTTAAACTGAACTCAAACCC
>JANIJH010000225.1:3370734-3385907 GCA_024520975.1 Erythroxylum areolatum | reverse complement strand
GGATTGTGAAATAAATCTGAATTGAGGGATTGAGTATGATTTCACATGATCGATAATGTGATAAGATTAAGGATAAGTATAAAATAAACAAGTAATTGGAGAATTTTGCTCAATCGTATTGCTGGAAAAGTCACATGATTTATACTACTTACAAGCTACAATCTTGGCCTATGATTGTGCTAATTCTTACAACTAGATGATTACAATATGTAACGACAATTATGCTAATTCTTATAGCTAGATGATTACAACGTATAACCATAATTGGAAGTCAACTGATTGTGTATGATAGTTAAGGGATCTTGAATCCCAAGTATCCTGCTATCCCTGATAGCCCCCCTCAAGCAAGAGAGCTTCTTGGAAGGACTCGAAGCTTGCTTTTTAGCTCCAAAAATCGCACAGAGGATAATGGTTTGGTAAAAATGTCTGCGATTTGATCTTTAGTGGAGATATGTTGGACAGTGAGAACCCCCTTGCTGCATTGTTCACGTACGAAATGATAATCGCACTCAATGTGTTTTGTCCTTGCTTTAAAGACTGGATTAAGAGATAAAAATGCTGCCCCCATGTTATCACACCAAATCGTGATTGGTTGAGGGATGGTGTGACCAAGTTCCTTCAATAGAGACTTTAACCATAAGATTTCTGCTGTAGCATTGGCCACTGAGCGATACTCTGCCTCTGTAGATGAACGACCAACTGTTTGTTGCTTCTTAGAACACCAAGCAATGAGATTTTGTCCTAAATAGGCAGCAAAACCACTGGTTGATCGTCTGTCCGCATGATCTCTAGCCCAATCTGCATCTGTGAACACTTACAGGTTGGTGGTGGAGCTAGGAACAATAAGAAGACCTTGTGAAATCGTATCTCGGACGTAGCGAAGGACTCTTTTACAAGCCTGCCAATGTATGTCTGTTGGAGAAGCCATGAATTGGTTTAGCTTGTTTACGGCATAGGTAAGGTCTGGGCGAGTTAAACAGGCGTATTGGAGAGCTCCTATTGTCCTCCTATAAATGTATGGATCAGATAAGGGGTCACCATCAGTCGATTTGAACTGTGCAGTTGCAGGTAGTGGAGTTTTGACAGGTTTGGCACCTTCCATCTGCGTTATTTTAAGCAAATTAGAAAGATACTTCTCCTGAGTTAGAAGCAATCCATTACCTTGCGTTTGAACTTCAATTCCAAGAAAATACTTGAGAGTGCCTAAGGCTCGAAGCTCAAATTCAAAAGAGAGCTTCTGAACAACGTTGTGGATGATAGTTGTGCTGCTGGCAGTTAAAACGATGTCGTCAACATATAAGAGTAAGTAGACCACATGATTTTGCACGTGTAAAATGAACAAGGAAGGATCAGTATGAGACATGATAAACCTGTGATGCACAAGATAAGAGCTAAGACGAGTGTACCAAGCCCTGGGGGCCTGTTTTAAACCATATAAAGACTTAAGGAGCCTGCAAACATAATCTGGATGGTCAGCATCAATAAAACCTTGTGGTTGGTGCATGTATACTTCTTCATCCAATGTACCATTGAGAAAAGCATTGGATATGTCAAGTTGTTGTAAATGCCAGTGATTGGACACTGCAATAGATAAAATGAGCCTAATTGTTGTGGACTTTACCACAGGAGAAAATGTGGCTGAATAGTCGATTCCCTCCTGCTGCGTATAGCCCTTAGCCACCAAACGAGCTTTAAAACGTTCAATACTACCATCCGATTGATATTTGAGTCGATATACCCATTTGTTGCCCACAATGTTGCTGTGCATAGGTTTAGGAACCAAATCCCATGTCCCATGTTTTAGTAAGGCTGAAATTTCACTGCTCATGGCTTCTCTCTAGGATTTGTGCTTAACAGCTTGTGAGAAAGAAGTAGGCTCAAGTGTTATGATGTTGTCACTGATGGGGGCCACCACGGCTGTATTGAGAAGCTTCTTTTTGGGATGTGGTCTCAAAATCATTGGATGATCATGTTGCCTAGCGGCAGGCGAGGCACTCATTGGGGCTTCAGCTGGACTGCCTGTAATAACATGTGCAGGTTGTACTGAGTCAATATTCGGACAAGGAGAGGCTTCTGGTGAGGTATTGTCTAAAGGTGTCGTGGTTCCTGAGATAGTGAGATCAGGTGTGCGCTGCTGTCCCTGATTAGAAGACCTCTGTGGATGGTCAGAAGTAGTTGGACTGCCAGGAGGTCCAGATGGCAAAGGAGACAATGCAGTAGGAATTGATACGGTTGAAAGAGTGAGCCAAGGACTATAGTCGGTGGTGGCATCTGGTGCAGGACCTAAAATAGAATGCTTTGAAGCCATTGCATCTTGATACAAAAATTTTGTTTCATCCAGCTTATAATGCCTGCAAATGTAAGTTCTGCTTGTGGAGGGATCAAAACAAATTGCTCCTAGATGATCAGCTGCATTGCCAAGATAAACATAAGGAGTACTTTGAAAAGAAAACTTGTGTGCGTTATAAGGCCGAAGCAAGGGATATACAGTGCAACCAAAGATCTTGAAATTACTGTAATCAGGTTTGTCTCCAAAAAGTTTCTCAAATGGAGAGATATTATGAAGAACAACAGATGGTAAACGATTAATGATGTGAATGGCAGTCGCAAAAGCATAAGTCCAAAACTTCAACGGAGCGTGGGAATGTGCCAAAAGAGATAAACCAGTATCAACCACATGTCTAATCTTTCTTTCTACTATGCCATTTTGTTTATGGGTGTGAGCACATACAAGTCAATGTAAAATGTCAGAATTTTTTTAGAAAAGTGTTGACATTCCTAAATTCACCCCCCCCAATCGGACTGAAAGGCTTTGATTTTGGTTTGAAATTGGCATTCAATCATAGCAACAAACTGACATATGATAGCAAACACATCAGTTTCAAGCTTAAGAGGATATATCCATGCAAACCTTGAAAAATCGTCAACTAAGATGAGAAAATATTTGTCACCAGACAAGGAATTCATAGGAGCTGGACCCCATACATCACCATGAACCAAATCAAACTTATTTTTCGTAATAGTTCTAGTAGCAGGTAAGGGAAGCCTACTAAGTTTACCAAGACAACAAGACGCACAAACTGGAGGTGGAACATCCTTTATTGAACAAGGCAAATCAAAAGTTTTAACAAGTTTGGACACTGTCCCATAATTGGCATGACCAAGTCGTGCATGCCAATCCTTCAAGCTGAGCTTTTCTGCCATAAACGCTTTAGGTTGTGGGTGTAGAGATTTCAATTGAAGACCAAAAATCTTGTAAACGCCATCTTCAGCAGGTCCCTTTAGTAAAAGCTTCTTTGTTATCTGATCTTTCACAAGAAAGTGAGAATCATAGAACTTAAAATAACACTTGTTGTCCTTAGCAATTTTATTGACAGAGAGCAATTGGTTTTGTAAAGATGGGACATGAAGAATCTTATTCAAAATCAGTGGTTTATGCTGTGTCAATACTGCAGATTGTCCATTATGTTTGATGGAAATACCTGAGCCATTACCGATGATTACATTATCCTGTCCTTTGTATTCCTCAGAGATTCCAAGATTGGCCAAGTCTGGTGTCATATGGTGACTGGCAGCAGAATCAGCATACCAATCAGTTGATCTGCTAGAGGAAGAACTCATTGCGATATTAGCACTCGGATTCTCTGAACACTTGTCATATCTTTTTCTGCAGGTATTTGCTTGATGGTTGTTCATGTTGTAGATCTAACAGGGATTTGAAAACCATTTCCTACCAGATTTGTTGGTATTGTTGCCATTGTAGTATCCTTTTCTGTTGCTGTGGTTGAATTTGTTGTTATTGTGTTTCGGTTGAGATGATCCATGATATGCAATATTGGCTACTGCAGGGACAAATTTCCTGGAACTTTGTAGAAGAATCTCATGGGAAATTAAAGCTCCTGATAATTCAGAAAAACTTACATCATCTTTATTATAGGACGTGGCAGCAAGGATTGGGTGATAATCTGTAGGTAGGAGTCGGAAAATGTTTGCATTGAACTCAGCTGTTCCAATCGGAAATCCTGTCGCTGCTAGTTCGTCTTTGATTGATTTTGCTTCTTTGAGAAGTTGAGCCACAGACTTGTCTTCTGCTGTCAAGTTTTGCAAGGCCATATGAAGTTGAACTTGCCTAGCACTGGATCCCGCACTGAAGGCTTGTCGAAGAGCATTCCAAACATCATAGGCTGATTCTTGATCAACCACATAAGGGAATACCTCCTCCGTCAACGAGGGAAGAATCCAACCAACTAAAAGTTGGTCTTGATAAACCCAATTGTGAAATTCTGGGTTAGGAACGACAACGTTTGTTTCTTGATCAAGAATAGTTTGTGCAGGGGCTTTAGTGCCATCAATATGAGAGGTGAGGTTGTAACACTTTAGGATGGGATTGAATTGGGTCTTCCAGATGAAGTAGTTTGTGGGTTTGAGTTTAATGGCGAAAGTGTATTGAGCATGCGGCAAGGTAGAGGGATTGGAAACAGTAAGTGTAGGTGCAGAAAGTAGAGGAGAATTAGTGGCTGAAGATTGAGCGGAAGAGGTTTGAGTATTGGAAGACATGATGAATCATGTATTGAGCTCTGATACCATATAAAATAAACAAGTAATTGGAGAATTTTGCTCAATCGTATTGCTGGAAAAGTCACATGATTTATACTACTTACAAGCTACAATCTTGGCCTATGATTGTGCTAATTCTTACAACTAGATGATTACAATATGTAACGACAATTATGCTAATTCTTACAGCTAGATGATTACAACGTATAACCGTAATTGGAAGTCAACTGATTGTGTATGATAGTTAAGGGATCTTGAATCCCAAGTATCCTGCTATCCCTGATAATAAGAAACCCAGATTTTTGCCATGAACATGCATCATACATATTCAGTATACATGAATTTCATAATTGTGCACAATAGTAATATAAGTTTGTATTGAATGTTTTAGAGAAACCCTTAGAGCGACCTATTCCATAAAGGGAGTGATTGTAAGTAATCTTAGATGATCACATCTTACTTTGTTCTGCTTGTTGAATTTGATTTATGCTGATTGTGTTCTGAATTTCGGACAATGATTGTTCGAGACGTTTGATGCATGTTTATATCATTGGAAGTGCTACTTGCGTGTGAATATGATTGACTACTTGCTTTGCACATGAAATGTCTGAAATGACCTTGTTTTGATTTAAAACTGTTGAATCCTAGTTATGGGTAAATAGGCTTGCCTAGAAGGGTCTGCAATTGCTTCAGTGACACTTTGGTCTCTAACACTTCAGTGTCTTCTATTATTGACACTTCGGTGTCTTCTGTTATTGAGATGTAAGTCTCTTCTGTGATGTGATACCAATTATGATATCTGCTGTATAAGTCCCTTTACCCATTTCTGCTAATGGATTAGCAATCATTTGATTGTATATTCTTATATATGCTGGATTTTGAAATAAACAAAATAATGTTTTGAACTGAAGGGATTGTGCCTTCTTTGATACTCAATTATGTTAACTATGTAACTGTTCTGAAATTTAAATATCTGCTTGTGCTATAACTTGATTTAGTATGATTAATTGTCAAATTATGCATAGTTTAGTTATTACTCACTAAGTTATATGCTTAGCATGGTGGATTTGCCCTGTGAAGGTTCTGAGCGACATTTATAAAGACTGGGACAAGACAATCGCAGTGGCTAATGGAGTCTAAGTGTTGTTGTGAAAATAATGTAATTTTTTGTTTGACTTTTGGGCTTGTATCTGATATGTATATGTGAATTTGTTTGTAAGTTTGTAATAACGATATTTCAGTTTGGTTTGGATTTTTCAGCGAATTTGTGTTAAGTACTATGTAATTTAATGTATGTTTGCCTGAATTGATTACTGGAAGTTCGTATGCTTTGATTTGCTTGTTTTGTGTGGCATTCATATATCCTTCCAGGGGGTATGTGGGTGTTATAAGAATTATGACAACTTGCATATCAGAATAAAAGCATTGCTAGGATCACAAGATGTGTGGGATATTGTAGAAAAAGGCTACAATCATCTGGAACGTGAAGAAGCATTAACGATAGCGGAAAAGGAAGCGTTACAAAAAGCTAGAAAGAAAGATCAGCAAGCGCTCACTCGTATTCATATGTGCTTAGATGAAAATATGTTCGAAAGGGTGTCTATTGCAACTACGGCAAGAGAAGCGTGGGAGAGTTTACAGAATTGTTTTAAAGGAAAAGACAAAATAATTAAAGTACGTCTGCAGACTTTGAGATGTGACTATGAAAATCTCAAAATGAAGGATTCTGAATCTATAGAAGAGTATTTTGGCAGAGTCTTGACCATTGTGAATCAATTGAAGAGATATGGAGAGCCGATGGAAGATGCTCGAGTGATTGAAAAAATTATTCGGTCCCTAATTTTAAAATTTGAGTATATTGTGACTGTCATTGAAGAATAAAAGGATTTGGATTTGATGTCTATAGATCACCTTTTGGGTTCGTTACAAGCTCATGAAGAGAGCTTGAAGAAAAGAGAAGAACCGGATGCTCAAGAGTTGCAAGTGAAGTTGAATTTAAATGAAAAAGAAGACAATCAACATCAAGGACGTAGTAGAGGATGAGGAGGCAGAGGTCGTGGTCGAGGCTGGAATCGTGGAAATCGTGGATGAGACAGAGGAGGCATAAATAATTCAAATGATAACGAAGAGTCAGATTCTCAGGAACAATATCCAAGAAGACATGGTAGAGGTGGATCGTTTCAACGAGGTCATGGTCAAATATCCAATATATAATGTTATAATTGCGAAAGATTTGGTCACTATACATCGGAATGTAGATGGAATTCAAATTAAGGAGAAAACACAAATTGTGTTGAGGTTGAAGAAGAAGATGATGAAGCATTTGCCTTGTTATTAATGTGCAATGGTGACAAAGAAAGGAGTGAGGAGTCTTGGTATCTCGACTCAGGAGTCAGTAATCATATGATTGGTAATAAAGATTTATTTTGTAGTCTTGATGAATCTGTTAAAGGCAATATTTCTTTTGGTGATAAAACTAGAGTTCCAATCAAAGGTAAAGGAGAAAATTTGATTAAATTGAAGAATGGAAATCATCAGTTTATATCTCATGTTTATTATATTCCTACACGTAATACAGATGAGAAAGAGTGGGTTGGTCATGCGAAATGGAAAAGGAAGTTTGATTGCAAAAGTGACAATGTCGAAGAACAAGATGTTCATACTGAAGATCAATAAAGATAGGCTCATATGTTTAAAAGCTACTGCGAATGATTCGTCAAGATTGTGGCATCTTAGGCTGGGCCACTTGAATTTCGATGGATTGGAGCTATTGTATAAGAAAAGGATGGTACATGGCTTGCCTTTTATAAGTCATCCTGATCAAATTTGTGAAGGTTGTATGTATGGTAAGTAGTCTAGGAGGAGCTTTCTGAAGGAGTCTCTATCTCGAGCTACACAACCACTCGAATTGGTGTACACTAATATATGTGGTCCTATCGCACCAAGTTCATATGGAAAGAATAGGTACTTTTTATTGTTTATTAATGATTATCCTCGCAAGACTTGGGTTTATTTTTTGAAGGAAAATTTTGAAGCATTTGAAGTGTTTAAAAAATTTAAAGCTCGAGTTGAGAATGAAAGTGATTATCTTATTAAAGCAATTCAAACTGATCGAGGAGGTGATTCACGTCGAATAAATTTAATCAATAATGTAAGTATCTTGGTATTCGACATTCTTTGACGGTTCCTAAATTACCTTAGCAAAATGGAGTTGTGGAGCATAAAAATATAACTATTCTTGACATGGATCGTAGTATGCTGAAGAGTAAGAGGATGCCAAAGGAGTTTTGGCTGAAGTAGTAGCATGTGCGGTGTATTTGAATAATCTTAGTCCCACAAAGGGTCTAATGCAAATGACTCCACAAGAAGCATGGACTAGAAGGAGGCCAAGTATTTCACACTTAAGAGTATTTGGAAGTATTGGTTATATGCATGTTCCTGATGAAACAAAAAGCAAGTTGGATGATAAGAGTCAAAAGTTCATATTTGTTGGCTATACTGAAAATTCAAAAGGGTATAAATTTTAAGATCTTCATAATGGAAAAACAATAATTAGTAGAGATGTTGAGTTTGATGAAGAAGGCTCATAGGAGTGGAATGTACGACAAGATGAAAATTATGAATTTCCTCCTTTGTTTGATAAAATTTTTAATGCAGATAAGTCCCATAATCAAATTGTTATTGATGTTACACTGCAAACTGCTCCACGTGAAGTTCAAACAACTCAAACGATTATGTCTCCACAAAGCTCCTCCGAGAGGCCACATTGTATGTGGAGTTTAGAAGAACTATATGAAGTAACAGAAGAAATCAATGATTCTACTCTGTTTTGTTTGTTAGCAGATACAAAACCAATGACGTTTGAAGAAGCTGTCAAAGATGAAAGATGGAGATTTGCTATAGATGAAGAGATAAAAGCAATTAAAAAGAATGAAACTTGGCGAGTGATAGATCTTCCAAAAGCGAAGTGTTAAGATATATAGTATATATCTTTTTATTTAGTTTTGGCATCTTATTTATTAATTGGAATGAGATTTAAAAAGATGTGGTTGTTATACTCATAGTTGTGAAAGAATCCTCCATAAAATGGAGATTTGTGGTACATCATGTTGGTAATTAAGATATGTATTGCTGGATTTTTGTGGATAGGAGATAAGGGAATTTGTTTTACGTATTTGTTAAAGGCTATTGCTGGTGAGCATCGTGTAAGTCTGTATCCATAGAAGAAGTGAATCTTGTGTGGTTGTGGTATTAAGTGTGCAGTGGGCGTTAATTATATATGGAAAAAACGCAGCTGATGTGATGCACATGTTGTGGGTTTAGTTTAAAAAGACCGTGAGTTAGCTTTTGATTTCTAAAAGTTGTTCTTTTTAGCTTTTGCATTAAATATACATGGGTGTCTTTTGATTTGTGAGTTAATGGTTTGCGTGGGCCATATGATTTAATTAGAACTGTTCAAGCTGGATGATTTGCGCGAGTGAAGAACTTTGGGATTTTTAAGTCACGCAACACATGATGATAGGTTGTCTCTCCAATTACGTCACTTAGTTGTATTGTTGGTGATGGAATTTTTCTTTGGTACTGATTTTATGTTGTTATTTAACTCCATCTTGGGCAGCAACGATTATTAATTGATTTCCTTATGGGCTGAGTATATTTTGGTTGATGAATGTGTTATCGGTATAGCTGTGGCTTCATATTGGTGTTTATGTGAATCAACTCATTATTATTGCGACGACTTCCAGATTTATTTCAGTGGAGCTAAATCTTTTGGAAAGTTATTCTTCTCTTTTATCTCAAGTTTATTATTGTTTTTTTCTTAGTTGATTGATCACTTGAGTTGTTTGTTTAATTGTCTTCTATTAAAAATTATTTAGAAAAATCCTCTATTGAGGTTAGTACGAGGTGGTCATACTATTGGGTGTGACATTCTTTTACGAGAAGTGAGGTTGAGAGATAGTGTCAAGGGTTGAGTGGTGTCGGCTCAGTAAAGCATTGGGTAAATCTATTATACTTTGGTGAAAGTATTAAGTTGGGTGAGGACCCCGCAGACGTAGACAAGGTGTGCCAAACTGCGTTATCAAACTTTCGGTGTTGCTTTTTATTATTTCATTTTTGATTGCTTTTGTTTTCGTTTGTGCTAGAGACGTCAACGGTAAAATTGGAAAGTTTGCAAAAATACTACCCCCTTCGATTTTTCAATCGGTCTCAGAGCAAGATCACCGATTCAGAACTTGGTAGCAAGTTGGTGTAGATTTGGGTTTCATAATTATGGCAATAAGAGAAGGAGCATCAATTATCAGGCCACTGTTGTTGGATGATTCCAATTATCCTACATGGAAATCATATATAAGAGTCTTTATTCAGGCACAGGGAACAAGAACATGGAACTCGGTTTTACATGGCTGGACACATCCAATGATTAATGACGATAAGGGAGAGATAGTTCTAAAAGTTCCATCTGAATGGACAAAAGCTGAAGAAGAAAGAGCACTTGGAAACTCACAAGCATTGCACGCAATTTTTAGTGCTGTTGATGAAGGACGCTTCTTAATGATATCAACCTGTGAATCGGCTAAAGAAGTATGGGATATGTTACAAACTATTCATGAAGGGTCCAAATCTAAGATAGCGTCAAAACTACAGATGTTAGCTGTGAGGTTTAAAGAACTGAAGATGGATGAAAATGAGACTATTGGAGACATTCATGAAAGATTGTGAGATATAGCAAATTAGGCACATCAACTCGGGAAGAAATATTCCTATATGAAACTAGTCAATAAGACGTTAAGATCACTATCTCCAAGATTTATTCCAAAAATTGCAACAATCGAGGAGGCTTATGACATCAATGACTTGTAATTGGAGAAGGTAATTGGAATTCTTACAAATTTCGAAATGAATCTTTTAAAGGGTAAATAAGAAAGAAGCAAAGGATTGGAACTACAGGTTGAAATTGGAAAAGATATGAATGATGTAGAAGATGAATCCGACGAGAATGAGGATATGGAGCAATTAATACAAGAGTTCAGTAAGTGGCTGGAGAGAGTAAAAAAGGACAGAACCGAGTTTAGGCAAAATGGTGGGAGCTCATTGAACAACAACTTCAAACAACAAGCCAAAACTCAAAAGGGAGAAAGAAAGGTAAAGAGAATTCAATGTCATGAGTGTCAAGACTTCGGACATGTGCAAGCGGAATGTGCTAACACGTTGAAGAAGAGAAAAGGGAAGTCCGATATGAGCACTTGGAGTGATAACGAATCCGAAAGTGAAGAAGAAGTTGTGAATAGTGATGCATTAGTTACTTTGTACATCAAAAGTCCAGTTACTTGTTTAACAGTAACCGAGAAGGAAGTAACTGAAGACAAAAAAGTGAGTAAATCAGAAAATTTCAGGAAAAACGCAGAGGATTCATCCCAAAGCTCAATCTCAAATTATGACAGTGATGATACTACTTCAGATGATAAAAAAGGAAGATATTTATGAAGCCTATGAGTTAATGTATGGTAAATGGGTCCAAACATGTAAGAAAAATAAAAAGTTAAAGGAGGAAAACACTTCCATGAAGAGCCATTCAAGATCTAGAGAAGAAGTTGTTGTCTACATTAGATGACCTTGGTGAAACAAAATTGAAGTTGGTCAGTACAGAAAAAGGAATAAGAATTTTAAATGGAGGTACCGAAAAGCTAGAAAAGTTGTTAGAAATTGGTAAGGCTAAAGGAGACCTTCAAGGCATTAGCTATAGAGGTGAATGTTCCAAGTCGAATGATGAGAAAATTGGCGACACCAGATCTATCCAAGGAGAAATCTCAAAGAAAAATATACCTATATGTCACTTTTGTGGAGTAATTAGGCACATAAGACCAAAATGTTACAAGTTGTTACAAATGATGTTTCAAAGGGGTCAAAATTGAAAATCTAAGCACTCTCCATTAAATTTCCAGCAGCAACCTATGGTATTGAAGCACACTTAGATTCGAAAGGGTCAATTACAAGTACAAAAATGTAGTGAAGGAAAAACAAAAAATTGTACAGATTCACAGTTAGTTACTGCTTTTAAAGAAACTGATCAGACAGAGGACAAGTCAGTTTCTTTAGAAGAAGAAACCGATGACAAAGATAATATGACAAGGAATAAGGCCAAGTTTGAATTTTTTCGAGAGGCATAGGGACTGTGTGCTTTACATTTTTGAAGTATTTTTATGTTGTTTAAAAAAATGAAACAAAAAAGAGAGATTTTTTTGTTCTTTAATTTTTCTGTTGCCATTGTCGTCCCATCTTTTTAGTAGTTTGCATTGTGACTTCTATTTGGCTCCTTCGAAGACTCTTCAGCTTTCTCATCAGTATGGATCTCTCTCTCGGGTATCTGTCTCTCTCACTACATTGGCAACACTCATCTTTATTTGCTTGGGTTTATGAATTTGATCAGTCTTATGAAGATGGAATTGAAGTAAATAATGATATGTTGGCATGTGTATTGACTAGTGGTAAATTATCATCTTGGTGTGCTTATAATTCTTCCGTTGAACCTACTACTGATTTTTATATTTCTTTATTCGCTGAGATTGACTGTGTTGAAGGCATTCTTCATTTTGACAATGTTTTGTCCCAAGGGGGAGACATTAGATTGTTTATGGCGAATGTTCCATTTAAGGGGAGATTTCAAGATACATACGTGACTATTTGTTGTGCTTTTTGGCATCTTTTTGTCCCAAGGTAGAGAATGAATTTGTGCATTTGATGGTTATATGTATAATTATCTCCTTTAGGGGGAGTATTGTGGATTCAATATTTATATGTCCAATTATGTTATTTAGGAGGAGCTTAAAAGTTGTGACAAAAATGCCAAAAAGGGGGAGATTGTTAAGATATATAGTATATATCTTTTTATTTAGTTTTGACATCTTATTTATTAATTGGACATATAAGATATTAATTGGAATGGGATTTAAAAATATGTGATTGTTACACTCATAGTTGTGAAAGAATCCTACACAAAATGGAAGTCTATTCTCTGACAAATTTGTGGTATATCACGTTAGTAATTAAGATATGTACAGCTGGATTTTTTTGGATAGAAGATAAAGGAATTTGTTTTACGTGTTTGTTAAGGAATCTTGCTAGTGAGCTTCGTGTAGGTCTGTATCCATAGAAGAAGTGAATCTTGTGTGGGTGTAGTATTAAGTGTGTAGTGGGAGTTAATTATATATGGGAAAAAACGTAGCTGATATGGTGCACATATTCTAGGTTTAAAAATATTGTGGATTAACTTTTGATTTCCAAGAGTTGTTCTTTTTGGCTTGTGCATTAAATATACATGGGTGTCTTTTGATTTGTGAGTTAATGGTGTGTGTCGTGGGCCATATGATTTAATTGGAATTGTTAAAGCTGGATGATTTGTGAGAGTGATGAACTTTGGGATTTTTAAGTCACGCAACACATTGATGGGTTGTCTCTCCAATTACATCACTTGGATGTATCGTTAGTGCTGGAATTTTTCTTTGGTGTTGATTTTATGTTGTTAATTAACTTCATCTTAGGCAAAAACGATTATTAATTGATTTCCTTATGGGCTGCGTGTATTTTAGTTGATGAATGTTTATCAATGCAGCTGTGGCTTCGTGTTGGTATTTATGTGAATCAACCCATTGTTGTTATGACGACTTCCAGATTTATTTTAGTGGCGCTGAACCTTTTGGAAAGTTGTTCTTCTTTTTTATCTCAAGTATATTATTGTTTTTTCTTAGTTGATTGATCACTTGAGTTGTTTGTTTAATTGTTTTCTATTAAAAGTTGTTTAGAAAAATCCTCTGTTGAGGTTAGTACGAGGTGGTCGTACTATTAGATATAAAATTCTTTCACAGGAAGTGAGAATGAGAGATCGTGTCAAGAGTTGAGTGATGTCGACTCAGTAAAACCTTGGGTAAATCTATTGTACTTCGGTAAAAGTATTAAGTTGGGTGAGGGCCCCACAGACATAAGCAAGGTGTGCCGAACTGTGTTATTAAATTTATGTTGTTGCTTTTTGTTATTTCGATTTTAATGCTTTTGTTTTCGTTTGTGCTAGAGACGTCCACGGTAAAATTGGAAAGTATACAAAACTACTACCCCCTCGGTTTTTCAGGAAGCAACCTGTAGCAGTAAAGTGGATTTATAAAGTGAAGAAAAATTCAAAAGGAGAAGTAGAGAAGTACAAAAGTTGACTTGTTATAAAAGAATTCACTCAAAAAGCTGGAATTGATTATAATGAAGTCTTTGCTCCAGTGGCTCGCTTTGAGACTATTCGACTAATTATTTCATTGGCAGCTCAACAAAGATGGAAGATTTATCTGATGGATGTAAAATCAGCCCTCTTGAATGGAACTTTAAAGGAAGAGGTTTATGTGGAACAACCATTGGGTTACATCGTTGAAGGACAAGAAGACAAGGTGTTGAAGTTGAATAAAGCCTTATATGGTCTTAAACAAGCTCCAAAGGCTTGGTATACATGTATCGATGACTATTTTCAGAATGATGGTTTCTCAAAATGTCAGTATGAGCATGCCTTATATGTCAAGGAGAACAAAAATGGCAAATTTATGTATGTTTGTTTATATGTTGATGATTTGTTCTTTACAGGTAGTAATCCTACGATGTTTGAAGAATTTAAGAAGAAAATGATTGAAGAATTTGAGATGACTGATTTGGGGCTTATGACTTATTATCTTGGAATTGAAGTGAAGCAAAGTGAAGATGTGATTTCTCTCTCACAAAAAACTTATGCGGAAGCAATTTTAAAGGAGTTCAAAATGAATAGAATCAATTCAGTTTCTACCCCATTGGAATGTGGGAATAAGTTTTCTAAGTTCGATAATGCAGAAAAGGTAAACCTAACTTTATTAAGAAGACTAGTTGGAAGATTGTGATTTTTAACTTGTACAAGACTAGATATCTTATATAGAGTTGGTGTCATTAGTCGTTACATGGAAGCTCCAACTTTGATGCATATGAAAGCAACAAAGATAATTCTTCGATATGTTAAAGGAACACTAGAGTATGACTTATTTTATTTTGCTGTAAATAATTTCAGATTATCTGCATTTAGTGACAGTGATTGGGGAGGAGACATCGACGATCGAAAAAGCATAAGTGGTTTTGTTTTCTTTATGGGAAGTCTATGTTTGCTTGGAGTTCAAAGAAACAACTGATTGTTACCCTTTCAACTTGTGAAGCTAAGTATGTTGCAGCTGCTTCCTATGTTTGTCACACTATTTGGTTGAGGAGGTGTTGGATGCATTTTTCTTATTAGAATTAATGGCATTTTCCCTTAATTTCTGGATAAATTACTGGGTCTTATACATATTTTTCCTACTAAATTACTTAGTTTATCTTATTCTGCATTTATAATAAGTCCTGTTTAATTTGTAGGAAATACATTTGTTTTTAATTGAAAAAGACCACAACAATAATTAAATGAAGGAGGCTAGACGTTGTAGCATGCGTGGAGATGATTGAAGCAGCAAAATGAAAACAGCCAAAACACACACGTTACAACCACAGGAAATAAATGAGCAAGCAAAAAGATCAAGAAAATCAGCTAAACTTAGGTGGACGTGGACCAATCAAGTGGAAGCAAG
>JANIJH010000225.1:3326695-3343469 GCA_024520975.1 Erythroxylum areolatum | reverse complement strand
ATCAATTTCTTTTCTAACTCTTGGATGGTGTTCTTCATGGAGAGATTCTCTTCCTTCAATCTTTCATTCTTTCTACACATTTTTACCTATTTTTTGTACATTAATTCGTAGGCCTTATAAATATTCCCCTTTTTATCATCTAGGTCACTTCTATTGCTGTCATAATCTGATATTAGGTCTTGAGATGAGTTGTTTTCAAAATTTTCCAATTTTCCCTCTTTTCTGACTTCAGTTATGTCCTTCTCAGTTACTGTTAAGCAAGTAACTAGACTTTTGCTATGTAAGGCAACCAATGTAGCACCATTAGTTCTTTCTTCTTCGCTACTATATTCACTCTCGGAATCATTCTTACTCTAGGTACTTGTGAAGGACTTTCCTTTTCTCTTCTTCAAATTATTAGCACATTAAGATTGAATGTGTCTGAAACCTTGACATTCATGACATTGGATTCTCCTTGCCTTCCTTTCACCCTTTTGTATTTTGACTTGATGTCTAACATTGTTACTTGATGAACTTCCTCCATATTGTCTAAAGTTGGGTCTGACCTTTTTCATTCTTTTCAGCCATTTACCAAACTCTCGTGTTAATAGCTCTATATCCTCATTCTCATCGGATTCATCTTCTAAGTCATTCACAACTTTACCAAAGGCTTGCAATGCTAATCCTTTTTTCTTCTCTCGATTGTCCCTCAACAAATTCATTTCGAAATTTGTAAGAATTCCAATTACCTTCTCAATGACAAGTCATTATTATCGTAGGCCTCCTCTATTACTGCAATTTTTGGCATGAATCTCGAAGGTAATGATCTCAACGTCTTCTTGACTAGTTTCAGATTGGAATATTTCTTCCCTAATTGATGTGCTTGATTCACTATATCTCGCAATCTTTCATGAAAGCCTCCAATAGTCTCATTTTCATCCATCCTCAGTTCTTCAATCCTCACAGCTAACATCTGTAATTTTGATGCTATCACAGATTTAGACCCTTCATGAATAGTTTGCAAAGCATCCCACACTTCTTTAGCCGATTTACAGGTTGATATCATTGAGAAGCATCCCCATCAACAGCATTAAATATCGCAAGCATTGCTTGTGAATTTTCAAGTGCACTTTCTTCTTCTGCTCTTGTCCATTCAGATGGATCTTTTTAAACTACCTCTCTTTATCATCGGTGATCATTGGATATGTCTACCCATGTACTACCGAATGCCAAGCTTTTGAGCTCTGAGCTTGGATGAAGGCTTTCATCAGTGATTTCAATGCAGGATAGTTAGAACTATCCAACAGTGGCGGCCTGATAATTGATGCTCCTTCTCTTATGGCCATGTTTGCAAAACTAGGATTTGTACTAACTTGCTACCAAGTTCTGAATCGGTAACCTTTCTTTGATACCAATTGAAAACAACCGAAGGGGGTAGTAGTTTCGCAAACTTTCCGATTCGTTTCTAGCAAACAAAAAAATCAGAAAAATTAAGAGAACAAAAAATAAATCAACACCAAAAATTTGGTAACGCAGTTTGACACACCTTGCCTACATCTGCGAGGCCCTCACCCAGCTTAATACTTTCACCGAAGTACAATAGATTTATCCCCAAGGCTTTACTGAACCGACACTACTCAACTCTTGACACTATCTCTTAACCTCACTTTCTGTGAGAGAATTTTACACCCAATAGTACAACTATCTTGTATTAACCTCGACAGAAGATTTTCTCAATCAATCTTTTAAAGAAAGAATAATAAACGAATAACTTAATTGATTAAAATAATAAAGAACAAAAACTAAATACATTTGAGATAGAAAAGCAACTTCCCTACGATTTCAGCTCCTCGAAATATTTCTTCAATTGAAACAATCCATCTAAATTTAACAGCTTCAAATAGATCATATGGAAGTATAGATAATTGATGAAGCCAACGGTGTTGATCTCATAAACACATTGCACAACTCAGATGAAGACCTCTTAAACAAAACAATAAGATAACCTACTTCATTGTAGCAATTCCAGACACACTACCCTGTAGCTCCTTTACCGTGGTTTTAATCACACAAAAACACGTTATTCAGTTGCACTCAAAAACATGCGTCCAATGCAGTATCTTTTTTTATTAACACTTAACGCACGTCATTACTATTACCTCACACTCAATTGTTGCTCCATGCCACACCAACGTCAAAAGAGATTCACTACAGCTGTTTGTTTTTGACGATTAACACACATAACCCCTTCTGCGACACACACTCATGTTCACACAGTTGCCACACACTCACATTCACACAGTTGCCACACACTTAGGTTAGAGATAGACATCAACATTATATAGGAGATATGCACAATCCTTCAAGCATTAAGAGTCCTACTTCAACCAAGAGTCCCACTCCAACCACTTCTCTTTCTTTCTTCTCTTATATGAAATCCACAAAATCCACACAAATGACAATTCAATTACCAACATGATAATAGACTTCAATCAAATATAGGATTCTTTTTCAACTAGAAAATTGTCCATATACCTTTTGAATCAAAGCCATTATCCAATTAATATCTTATATGTCCAATTAATAAATAATGCCAAAACTAATTACTTAGATATATAACATATATCCAAACAATCTCCCTCTTTTTGGCATTGTTTGTCACAAATATGAAACTACCCCTAAATAACATAATTGGACATATTAGTATCAAATTCACAATTCATATGACAAATACTCTCCCTTAATCAAATATCAAGTTCCAAAGAACATCAAGTTTATCCAATCATCCAAATTTCTCCCCCTTGGGACAAAAAATGCCAAAAAGCATGATGAATAATCATGCATATACTTTGAAATCTCCCCCTAAATAGAACATTCATCATAAACAATTTGATGTCTCCCCCTTGGGACAAAACCATATCAAAACATATAATCATAATAATCAACAATAAGTGCAACAAAAGAATCATAAGTACATCAAGAAGACAAATTACCACCACTCAAAATACTGAGAGATATGCTCGAAAGAGAGAGAGATACCCAAGAGACATCCATACTGATGAGAGAGCTTAAGAGTCTTCAGTGGAGCCAAATATAAGTCACAATGCAAACTACTAAAAAGATTGGACGACAATGGCAACATAAAAGCTAATGAATTAAAGAAGACAAAATTTCCCTTTTTTTTAATACTTTCGACTTTTTTAAAACAATACAAAAATATATTTCAACAATGTAAAGTACACAGTCTATGTGCCCCTCGAAGAATTTCAAACCTGGGCTTATTCCTCGTCACATTATCTCGGTCATCAGTTTCTTCTTCTGAAGTAGCTTACTTGTCCTTTATCTGACCAGTTTCTTTACAAACAATAACTAACTGTGAATCTAGACAACTTCTTGTTTTTACTTCACAATGTCTTTGTGTCTGTAAATGACCCTTTCTAATCCAAGTTTGCTTCGGTACTATAGGCTACTACTGAAAATTTAATAGAGACTGTCTAGATTTTCAATTTTAACCCCTTTAAAACATAATTTGTAACATCTTGTAGCATCTCGGTCTTATGTGACCGATAACTCCGCAAAAATGACACGTTGGTACAAATCTTTAATTCTTCCTCAAAGTTTCTTCTTAGATAGATCTGGATATGTCATCTTTCTTCTTATTCACTTTAGGGCACTCACTCTTATAGCCAATGCCTTGAAGATCCCCTTTAACCTTTCCAATTTTCAATAACTTTTCTAGTTTTTCTGTGCCTTCATTCAACATTCTCAATCCCTTTTCAGTACTTAATAATTCCATTCTAGCTTCACCAATCTCATCTGACGTCAACATCAATTTCTTTTCTAACTCTTGTTTGGTGTTCTTAATGGAGATATTCTCTTCCTTCAATCTTTCATTCTCTCTACATATTTTCACCCATTTTTTGTACATTAATTCGTAGGCCTCGTAAATATTTCGCTTTTTGTCATCTAGGCCACTTCCATTGCTGTCAAATATTAGGTCTTGAGATGAGTTGTGTTCGAAAATTTCCAATTTTCCCTCTTTTCGAACTTCAATTACTTCCTTCTCAGTTACTGTTAAGCAAGTAACTGAACTTTTGCTATGTAAGGCAACCAATGTAGCACCATTAGCTATTTTTTCTTTGCTACTATATTCGCTCTCGAAATCATTCCTACTCCAGGTACTTGTGAAGGACTTTCCTTTTCTCTTCTTCAAAGTATTAGCACATTTGGATTGAATGTGTACGAAACCTTAACATTCATGACATTGGATTCTCCTTGCCTTCCTTTCACCCTTTCGTATTTTGACTTGATGTCTAACATTGTTACTCGATGAACTTCCGCCATATTGTCTAAAGTGGGGTCTGACCTTTTTCATTCTTTTCAGCCATTTACCAAACTCTCATGTTAATAGCTCTATATCCTCATTCTCGTCGGATTCATCTTCTAAGTTATTCACGACTTTACCAATCTCGGCTTGCAATGCTAATCCTTTATTCTTCTCTTGATTGTCCTTCAACTAATTCATTTCAAAATTTGTAAGAATTCCAATTGCCTTCTCCAATGACAAGTCATTAATATTGTGGGCCTCCTCTATTGCTACAATTTTTGGAATGAATCTAGGAGGTAATGATCTCAATGGCTTCTTGACTAGTTTCAGATTGAAATATTTCTTCCCTAATTGATGTGCTTGATTGGTTGTATCTCGCAATCTTTCATGAAATTCTCCAATAGTCTTCAAACATCATAGCTAACATCTGTAGTTTTGACACTATCACAGATTTAGACCCTTCATGAATAGTTTGCAAAGCATCCCACGCTTCTTTAGCCAATTCACAGGCTGATATCATTGAGAAGTGTCCCTCGTCAACAACACTGAATATCGTATGCATTGCTTGTGAATTTCCAAGTGCAGTTTCTTCTTCGGCTCTTGTCCATTTAGATGGATCTTTTTGAACTGCCTCTCCTTTATCATCAATGATCATCGGATGTGTCCACCCATGTATTACCGAATGCCAAGCTTTTGAGCTCTAAGCTTGGATGAAGACTTTCATTAGTGATTTCAATGCAGGATAGTTAGAACCGTCCAATAGTGGCGGCCTGATAATTGATGCTCCTTCTCTTATGGCCATGTTTGCGAAACTTGGATCTGCATTAACTTGCTACCAAGTTCTGAATCGATGACCTTTCTTTGATACCAATTGAAAAAAACTGAAAGGGGGTAATAGTTTCACAAACTTTTCAATTTGTTTCTAGCAAACAAAAAAATTAGAAAAATTAAGAGAACAAAAAATAAATCAATACCAAAAATTTGGTAACACAGTTCGGCACACCTTGCCTACGTCTGCGAGGCCCTCACCCAGTTTAATACTTTCACCGAAGTACAATAGATTTATCCAAGGCTTTACTGAGCCAACACCACTCAACCCTTGACACTATCTCTCAACCTCACTTTTCGTGAAAGAATTTCACACCTAATAGTACAATCACCTCGTACTAACCTCGATAGAGGATTTTCTCAATCAATCTTTTAACGAAAGAACAATAAACGAATAACTCAAGTGATTAGAATTATAAAGAACAAAAACTAAATACACTTGAGATAGAAAAACAACTTCCCTATGATTTCAGCTCCTTGAAATAATTCTTCAATTGAAATGATCCATCTAAATTTAACAGCTTCAATTAGATCATATGGAAGTATAGACAATTGATGAAGCCCACGGTGTTGATCTCATAAACACATTGCGCAACTCAGATGAAGACCTCTTGAATAAAACAATAGGATAACCCACTTCACCATAGCAATTCCAAACGCACTACCCGTAGCTCCTTTACCATGAATTTAATCACACAAAAACACATTATTCAGTTGTGTTCAAAAACATGCGTCCAATCTAGTATCTTTTTTTATTAACACTTAACACACACACGTACGTCACTGCTATTGCCTCACGCTCAACTGTTGCTCCATGCCGCATCAATGTCAAAAGAGGTTCACCACAACTGTTTTTTTTTTTACAATTAATGCACATACCTCTTTTGTGACACACACTTACGTTCACACTGTTGCCACACACTCACATTAGAGATAGACATCAACAGTAGATAAGAGATATGCATAATCCTTCAAGCATTGAGAGTCTTACTTCAACCAAGAGTCCCACTCTAACCACTTCTCTTTCTTTCTTCTCTTATCTGAAATTCACAAAATCTATACAAAAGACAATTTAATTACTAACATGATAATAAACTTCAATTTAATTTATGATTCTTTTTCAACTAGAAGATTATCTATATATTTTTTGAATCAAAACCATTATTCAATTAATATCTTATATTTTTAATTAATAAATAATATCAAAACTAATTACTTAGATATATAATATATATCCTAACATTATTTGATGGAAGCGAGGGTTAAGTCTTCAGTCTACTTTGAGAATTTTGATAATTGCAAACGTCTTTATGATTGGCGGGTATAATAGAAAAGTGAAGATGAAAGTAAGAGATTCTTTGCCTATTTAATGAAAAAACGCCGAAGACTCTTCACGTACAGGTGGCAAAAAACTAGTCTATGAGATAGTGACATTAAAAGAATAATCCCTTTTATTCGGAAGGGTGCAATAATTACTCCATAGGAAGGCCAAGGCAGTTCTATGTATATATATATATAACCGGCACTTATAAGATGAAAACTTGAAGGTTAGCTCCTACAAGTCTTCATAGTATACAAGGCCCTGAGAAGAGAAGCCATAGCTCAAAGCTTTTGGTCACCGTTTTTTTTGAAAACATGAACTCTCTAGGAGACTACAAATCCCATGCAGTTTGCGTCCCATATCCAGCTCAAGGCTATGTTGGACCCCTGATGCGTTAGCAAAACTCCTCCATTGGAGGGGCTTCCACATCACCTTTGTAAACACCGAGTACAACTACAGACGGCTGCTTCGCTCCGGATGACTGGACTCGGTCAAGGGTCTACCGGATTTCCGCTTTGAGGTCATACCTGACGGCTTGCCACCTTCGGATGGTGATGCAACACAGGACGTCCTTACCTTATGTGATGCAACCCGCAAGAATCTCTTGAGACCATTCAAGGAACTGCTTGTTAAACTGAACTCAAGGTTACTTGTGTGATTTCAGATGGAGTGATGACCTTCGGGATAGAGGCGGCCAAGGACATGGGGATACGATAAGTTGAGTTCTAGATAACCTCAACTTGCAGCTTTATGGGATATTTACATTTCGTTGAACTTGTCAAAAAAGACATGGTTCCAAAAGGTCATATGACTATCTATTCAAGTTCTCACTCGCAATTTTTAAGCAGTTCCAGCTCTGTTTTGAGTCAATATCCGTATTTCTGTCGTTAATTTTCGCAAGAGTTTTTAATTGGTTTTTCTTTGTTTCAGGTAAAAGCATTTTATTTGATGAAACTGGTGATGCATCCATTGATTGGATCCCTGGAATGAGTAACATTCGACTCAGGGACATGCCATCCTTTATCAATGGCAACAACGATACTTTCGACGAGCTTGAACAGGAGGTGTTAGATGCTATAGTTGCTACCAAGTTCCCAAACATTTATACAGTAGGTCAACTGCCTTTGATGGAAAGACATACACCCAGATACGATTCCAAGTCGCTTAGATCATGTTTATGGGAAGAAGACACGTATTGTCTCGAATGGCTGGATCAAAGAGCACCTAATTCTGTTCTATACATAAATTATGGTAGTGTGGCTATGATGACTGCTGAAGACCTGAGAGAATTTGCACGGGGGCTAGCAGATAGCAAGCAACCATTCTTATGGATCATCAGGTCTGATATAGTAAAAGGCGATTCTGCAACCCTGCCTGAAGGATTTTTGAAGGAGATAAAGGATAGAGGATTGCTAACAAGTTGGTGTGCGCAAGAACAAGTTCTAGCACACCCATCGGTTGGTGCTTTCTTAACACATTGTGGATTGAATTCTACTATGGAAACTATAAGCTATGGTGTTTCAGTGATCTGCTGGCCATTTTTTTCAGATCATAAGACTAATTCTCGATATGCTTGCACTACATGGGAGATTAGCATGGAGGTGAATCCTGATGTAAAACGAGAGGAAATTGTAGATCTTGTTAGAGAAATGATGGAAGGAGATGATGGGAAGAGGATGAGAAATGGATTGGGAAAAGCAAGCAGAAGAAGCTACCGATATTGAAGGATCATCTTACATTGGTTTTGACAGATTGATCAACGACACTCTCACTTGTGGTCCCAAGCTACCTCAAAGCAATGGATTTATAGAAATCTCCGAATATATTTACATCAACGTCCAAAACCTTGCAACAAGGACTTCACAACACATGATTGTGTTTTGCTTAATGAATTATTATGGAATTTTCTATTTTTTTTCATTAATAAATTAGCAAAATAATTATAGAAGTTATCTATCCTTGAAATTATAAATTAGTGTTATTGTGAATTACTTTTCTTCAAAAAAAAAAAGTTATTGTGAATTACTGTTTGTGTTATAATTATAAATTGTTATAATAAATATGAATACTACTATCTAAAAATACAACAAATCATAATATAAATTAATTGTTGTTATTTGATGGAAGTGATTGTTAAGTGTCCAGTCCTATTTTGAGACTTTCAATAATTACAAACATCTTTGTAAAAGGAGAGGAAGTCGCAGATCTTGTTAGTGAAATGATGGAAGGAGATGATGGGGAGAGGATGAGAAAGAAGGCTTTGGATTGGAAAAAGAAAGCAGAAGAAGCTACTGATATTGGAGGATCATCTTACATTGGCTTTGACAGATTGATCAACGACACTCTCACTTATGGTCCCTGTTGAGGTTACTAGAAGATAAGAATGATTTGAATTATTAGATAAGGATTGTGAATTTTGAAGTTGCGGTAAAATAGGTACTTTACCATTGTACATACTGTTATACTCTTATATATAAATTGTAAAGCTACATATGAGAAAATAAGTGAAACTGCAATTTCCTTTCTTATTACTGTTGTTATATTTAGCATGGTGTCAGAGCTAAATAATTGATTATGGATATATGTTAAACCTTCCTCTGCCTGCCAATGAAAGCTCTTTTGCTATACAAATGCAGGAGCTTTCTTCTACCCTTACCCCTAAAAAACTCGATGGTACCAATTATATTGAATTGGCATTTAACAGCCAAAATAAACTCAGAGGCCGCAAACGATGGGGGTACATTTCATGTTCCAAAGCTGCCCCATCAGATACTACTTCTGAAGAGTATGAATCCTGGGAAGATGAGAATTGCCTCATCAAATTGTGGTTATTTGACTCAATGGCGACGGAGGTTCGTTCCCTATTTCTTCATTTGTCAACAACGAAAGAAATTTGGGAAGTTTCTTGTGAGACATACTCTATAAGTGAAGATGCTTCTCGAGCTTATAGATTACAATGTGAAATTGTCAATTTATGTCAAAACGGGGGTGATGTTATTTCTTATTTTGGGCATCTTTAAAAATTGTCGCAAGAAGCTGATGCCATTGAAAAGTGCCACATGAAGTGTTCTGATGATGTTGAAATGTATAACAAGGTAGTTAGTGTACAGAGGGTTTATATCTTTCTTGTTGGTCTAGATCCTCATCTTGACGGTGTTAGAGGAAAGATATTAGCTACCAACCCATTGCCTAGCTTACAAAGTTTATATGCAATTGTGTGCTCTGAAGCAAATCGCCAAGAGGTCATGAATGGTTCTACTACTGTTAATGATGGTGTGGCACTAACTATCTGTAAAAATGATTAAAAAAAAGGGTTACGATTTTGTACATACTGTAAAAGGGATAATCATGTGGTTGAAAAGTGCTTCAAACTTCATGGTTTCCCTGATTGGCACCCAAAAGGAAAGAATAAAAGTGACAGTGGCAGGAAGGATTCTAGAGAACTTACTAGTTTGGAGTCAAGCAATATGATCATAACTAGTTTGACAGCAAAGACAGGTATTTCTAAGTCTTATATTGCTAGAATTGTTACTAGTAGTACAGATTGGATTATCGATACTGGTGCATCTAATCATATGGCATGTGATAGAGATAAATTCATTGACGACCTTTCTTCTTCTGTATCCAAAATAGCCATTGTTACTATTGATGGTGAATCCTCAAAAGTTGAGGGTATTGGTAAGATTTAAATCTCTTGTTCTCTTACTCTTAATGACGTACTTTATGTGTCTGACCTTGATTGCAGCCTTTTATCTATTATCCAAATTACCAAATCCCATAATTGCACAGCCTCATTTTCGTCTATTGATTGTGTGTTTCATGACAACCATACTTTGGAGACGATTGGCAATGGTAAGGAGAAGAATGAGTTATACTTTCTAGATTTTGTTCCCAATTCGACTAGTTCAGTTGCTCATCTTGCTAGTAGTCATCACTTTGAACAAAATAAAATTAATATTTGGGTATGCATAGGCGTTTAGGCCACCCATCTTTTACGTATTTGAAACAATTGTTTCATTCCATGTTCAAAGGATATAAGTTATCTGATTTCTTTTGTGAGACTTGCATTTTGGCAAAAAATCATCATACTACTTTTTCATTGTCTGAATTTATATCTACCTTGCCATTTGATCTCGTTCATACCGACATATGGGGTCCTTCACCTACCACTTCTTATAATCGTATGCGATAGTTTATAATTTTTACAGATGATAAGACTCGAATGGCTAGGTTATTTTTTATGAAATCTAAAAGTGAGGTTTTTTTATATAATTCATAATTTTGTCCGTTTCATTGAGACTCAATTTCATTCTGTGATCAAAATGTTTCGATATGATAATGGTAGCGAGTATATGTCAAATACAGTCCAAAACTTATTTAAAGAAAAGGGTTTCAGCATCAAACTTCTTGTGTGTACTCTCCTCAATAGAATGACATTTCTGAACGTCGAAATAGACATATTTTAAATATTGCTAGAGCACTGTTAATTGATAGTGATATTCCACTTATTTAATGGACAAAGGCTATGGAGGAAGAATTGGGGGCGTTGGAAGCTTATAGGAAGTGGATTTTAATTGACTTGCCTGCAGGGAAGAGGACTGTAGGGAGGAGGTATATATAGATCCTCCTCCTAGTGTAAAGGTGTATGCAGGAACAAATAAAGTGTGTAGGTTGCATAAAGCTTTATACAGACTGAAACAAATCACATCGAGTTTGGTTTGGTCGATTTACTAAATCAATGAAGGCTTTTGGTTATGTTCAAAGTAGTGGTGATCATACCTTATTTCTTAAACATCGAGGAAATTTGGTTACTGCACTAATTATATATGTCAATGATATGATATTAACAGGTAATGATGTGAAAGAACAAGAGTGTTTACAGAAGTATCTAGCGAAGGTGTAACATCCTATTATCCCATGTTAAGAGTTAGAACCCTAGAATAGTGTACACGAGATATTATTGAGAAGTTATAAATTGGATTTCATGCTCGTGCATAATATAGCATACACACATACGTGAATATTGATTTTTGCACATTAAAATGATTGTACATGCATTCATTGGCATTTTTTGGGTATAATTAATTTATAAATGTTATTATATTGAGAATTCTAGTTTATATATGTTGAAAATTGATTTGGAGAGTGTACTTACTGATTTAGAATTTTAGATGAAATTTAGGAAAATTCTAAAATTTTGGATACTTCTAGACTAAAAAAAATACCAAATGGCAAGACAATTGATAAATGGTAGTAGAAATAAGAGTCCAATGATAGTGGAAAATTTTATAAATGACTTTGAGATTTATTGACATATATCATTAAAAATTAGGACACAATTGGAGTATAAATTGGAGATGATTGGATTAGTTTAATAAAAAAACCTAGTTTAAACTCATAGAAGTTAGACATGTGGCAAGTGACATAGTCTTTAAACCACGATTATTACTTGAAAGACCATTAATTGTTTTGTTCTTGCTTTCTTTTTCTTCTTCATGGCTTTCTTCTTCAAGCTTCTTCACTTCCACGAATTTTCTCACCAACCTCCATCAATGTTAAGCCTAGCTTTCTTATCTTTCACTTGCTACTCTCACCTTGTTGTCTTCTTCATTTGCCATAAGAAACCTAAACCTCCCGACCTCCATAATGATGTACGTGGGTTGCATGAGAAGTAGGGCTTCTTGATGTTTTAAAGAATTTGAAGTTTTAGCAGGTAAGTATCATGTTAATTCTTATGAGTAGTATGAATATGAAACAAATATGGTGATTCATTGATATTACATGATCATGAGAATAGTGGTCATTATACATGTGCATTGTGGATGAAGAATGAGAATATTGATGTCTTGTTTTTGTGTTTTTTATGACTAATATTTCATGAGTTGTTGCAAAGATAAGTTTGAAATAAAAAGATCACTAAAAATAGTGTAGGAAAAAGTGCAAAAAATTTTGATAGAAAATGGATGTTCCATGTTCTGTTTTCGGTATTATGATCAAACATAGAGTATGATTTGTTTGCGATTGAAATTGAACTAAAATATAAGTAGGAATGGAGAGGAAATATTGAGGAAATAAGTTAGAAGAGATAGAATAAGCATAAGAGATGAACTAAGATGAAAATGATGATGAAGGGTGGTGGAAAATGTGTTGATGCAGTGCTTTCACTGAACATGCATCTGTATTTTAGCCATATCTTGATTTATTGACATCCAAATGAGATGATTTTAAGTTTAGATTAAACTAGAGACATATGGTTATATTTTTCATGAAGGGATTGATTTTGAATTCTATCCCTAAGAGTTTCAGATTTTGGCTTAAGGTTGAGTTTTTGTATTCTATCACGGTTTGGAAATAGTCTGTAGTATTTTAGGTATAACTTGCAAAAAAAATTGCATGAAATTGGTGTCATTAGAAACTTAATACATAAAGGAACAATTGTTTAGAAGAATGTTTTGCCTAAATCCTTCATTTTCCTTGTCAAAATGGCCATGAAAAATTGACCCGAAGGTTTGTTTTGAGCAGAGCTGGAATAAAGCTTGAATAAGAGGTAGTACATGATCGTTCACACATTAAGGGCTTGCACGATCGAGCACAAGCATGATCATGACAGAGGAGGATCAATTAGAAGTGCACGATCGGCACAAGTACGATCGTGACAGTGAAGATATATTACTATTTAACAGCTTTGATCACCCTTCACTCTTCTGACCATAACTTCTTCTTTGGACCTCCGATAGAATTGAAATTTGAACCATAAGCCCCTCACATATTATTCTTCCTCTCTGCCAAAATTTATGGCCATCTGAATTCATTAGAAAGGATCGGTAATTATTGATTGAGGAACTTAGGATAATCAAGCCTTATAAGATGTGATTGAGTAATGAACTTGGAATGAGTTTGTATTATTGAGGTGTAAACCTAAGTTCAAATTAGACATATATGAGTTTCGAAGTATAAATGAACATGAGATAAAAATGAAGAAAAAAATACCCGGGATTGTCATTGAGCATGCATTGTATATAATCTATATACACATTTGTGCATAAATGAATACTTAAAATTATGCAAAGTTGTGATGTGTGTAAATGTATATGTATTGCATGATTTAGAAGAGTGATTTGAGCGACCCATTCAGACGTTATCGAGACTTAGAGGCAATAGCTTTCTGGAGAAATCGGTGAATAACCTAGATGGTCTCACTTAATTAATTGTTGTTTTAAATTATGTATTGAATTATGTTGTGGATTTGATTGTGTTGATTCCAGATATTGAATGTCCAAGGCATTTGATGCATGGATGAGATATTGGAAGTGCTCTTTGTATGTGAATTTGACGACATAAGTGCTACTCAACATTATTGTTTAATGCCGGACAAAGTTTTGATAATAAATGTGTTCTAAACGTGAAATTGATGCATTTCATTACATAAATGCATGAAAGATAAAGACAGTTGTGACCAGAGTCACCGGTAAAAAGAGCTTAAAGCTTAGAATGTGATAAGAGCCTTTGGCTCAGTTGCTATTGTACCCAGTATCCACTAAGAGATATTGGACATTATCTGATACAAACTCGATATCCACAAGGGATATAGGCTAGTAAAAGGACACTCAATCACAAAAAAGTAATAAATAAAAGTGAGTCTCATGTGCATTGCATTTATAATTGATATGTGTATTTTAAATGATTGAAATGGTCGGTTTGACTGCTCTGAATGTGATATGTAATGCTACGCGATAAATGAAATGATGTGAATTAGATGTTTTCATGTGTTGATATATTGTATGAATTGAGTGAACCAACGAGGATAGTTACTTCACTGAGTTCACAAAACTTACCAAAATTGCAATGTTGACATTTTAGGACTGAGAGAGGATACTAGTGATAGAGAGACTCTACAAGAAGCATAGTTCTTGTACTTTTGGAAAGAAAAAATAACTCAAAGGTCGATTAACTGAGATTGAAGGATTAGAAATTTTTTTTTGGTACAACTCCTTATGTATGTAGCGTGTTTTGTATTTAGTTTTGATAATGTACATACAGGGATGAAATATGAAATTCTACAATGTACATATTAGGTTTTTATGAAATGAAATGAAGAATTCGGTTTTTAAAATATTATGACATTTACGTATTAATGATAATGCCATGATTAAGTTAGTGATGTGAGTACTCTAGCATGTCACTCTTGTGGGGTACGTATTTAGATATCACTCAAGATGTAGAGTATATGTTCTATGAGAGTGGGGTGCTACAGAAGGAGTTCGAGATGAAACAATTAGGAGAGCTAAGGTTTTTTTCTAGGCATTGAGGTTGGTTGGTCCAAGCATGGTACTTTTCTATCTCAAAAGAAGTACGTGTTAGACTTATTGGCTAAGTGTAGGCTGCTTGATTGTTGACTTGCTATCAACTTGCTGAGACTCCTATTAAACAAAATTAGAGGCTGTGTCAATCCTTAGGAGCACCTTAGGTTGACAAACGACACTATCAGAAGATTATTGGGAAACTTATATATTTATCACATACTAGACCTGATATTTCCTATGCTGTCAATCTTGTTAGTAAGTTTATGCAGGACCCTCGTGAAACCTATGAAGCAGCAATCACGAGGATGTTGAGATACTTAAAGGCTTATCTTGGGAGAGGACTTCTTTATTCTAGTCATGCCCACATGCAAGTTGAAGGATATAGTGATGTAGATTGGGCTGGTTCATTAGATGATAGAAACAAGCGGTAGTATCTCAATAAAGTGTTAAAGCTAAGTTTAGAGACATAGCCCTTGGTGTTTGTGAATTATTGTGGTTGAAGAGAATAATGGAAGAACTTGGTTTTGGTTTGGATGCGCCTATAAGACTTCACTGTGATAATAAATCTACGATTGAAATTGTTTTGAATCCTATAACAACACGATTGTACTAAACATATTGAAATAAACAGGTTCTTCATTATAGAAAAGTTGGATGCACATATTATTTCATTTCCATTTGCTAGTTTTGATCATCAGTTAGCAGACAAATTAACTAAGGGCATTTCAAGAAGCTCGTTTGAAAATGTTATGTTCAAGTTAGGTGTTTGTGATATCTTCACACCAACTTGAGTGGAGGTGTTGAGGTTACTAGAAGATAAGAATGATTTGAATTATTAGATAAAGATTGTGTATTTTAAAGTTACGGTAGAATAGGTACTTTACCATTGTACATACTGTTATACTCTTACATAAATTGTAAAGCTACAGATGAGAAAATAAGTTCCCTTTCTTATTACTGTTGTTATATTTGGTAGTCCCAAGCTACCTCAAAGTAATGGATTCATAGAAATCTCCAAATAAATTTACATCAACGTCCAAAACCTTCCAACGAAGACTTGACAATACATGATTGTGTTTTGCGTAATGAATTATTATGAAATTTTCTATTTTTTCATTAATAATTTAGCAAAATGATTATAGAAGTTATCTATCCTTAAAATTGTGAATTGATGTTATTGTGAATTACTGTTTGTGTTGTAATTATAAATTATTTTTATAATATATATGAATACTACTAACTAAAAATATAACAAATTATAATACAAATTAATTGTTGTTATTTGACGGAAGTGATTATTAAGTGATCAGTCATATTTTGAAACTTTCGATAATTACAAACGTCTTTGTAAAACGAGAGGAAGTCGCAGATCTTGTCAGAGATCTTGTTAGAAAAATGATGGAAGGAGATGACGGGACAGGACGAGAAAGAAGGCTTTGGATTGGACAAGAAAAGCAGAAGAAGCTACTGATATTGGACGATCATATTACATTGGTTTTGACAGATTGCTGAGGTAGGCTCTCACTTGCGGTCCCAAGCTACCTCAAAGCAACGGAATCGTCGAAATCCCCAATTAAATTTCCATCAGTCCAACTTCATTGCATGTTGTCTGTTTCTGTTAAGAGGAATCTGTTGAGACCCATAACGTCCAAAACCTTCCAACGAGGACTTGAATAGGTGGCTTTCTTAACTTGGTGCACATTTAGTGGTGCCAAGTTTGAGTCGAACCTAGGACCTTGTTCCAACTGACTCTGATAGTTTGCCAACCAAGCTATCCGTGCGGGCAACAACGGGAGGTAATGGACCGCTCTGATAGGGGGTTGACCAAGATTAAACCGTGATTCAATCCTCCAGCGGTGGTCGGGCCTGCGACTGGGGGCCCTTGGGATTGGGGATCAACCTTTTGGAACAAGTTTCTCCCATCTTATAATGTTTGGCCATTTGTATTTTTAATGTTTCCTTAATTATAAATGTTCAAATAGATATGAACTAATTAAATTGAATTTACCTTAAATT
>JANIJH010000225.1:3303044-3318183 GCA_024520975.1 Erythroxylum areolatum | reverse complement strand
AAAGCAGAAGAAGCTACTGATATTGGAGGATCATCATACATTGGTTTTGACAGATTGATCAACGATGTTCTTAACTGTGGTCCAAAGACAGCTCAAAGCAATGGAATTATCTAACTAGCCGTCTTCATTAGATCACGGCAATCTTCATATAAACTTACTTAAACCTATTTCATTTCATGTTGTCTATTTCGATTATGAGGAATCACTAGAGACCAATAATGTCCAAAGCCTGAGTCCATCCAATCAAGACCTGAATTATAGAATGTATGCATGTCTATGTCTTCTGAATTTTCTGTCATATTCATTTGATGGAAATAAAAGCAACATTTTGTTGTGCATAGCTTTTCTGAGTAGTGGGATATAACAAATGTCTCATTGTTTTTATAACTTGGACTCTTGTGAGATTTTTTATGTTCTCACTAAAAAACAAAAACAATGGATGTTTTTAATTTAATCTTTGGCAAAAAGGGTATCTCTTGCTAAAGATTTGGAGTTATTTCTTCAATTAATTTTTAAAAGAATATTTTTTTTAAATACTATCACTGATTTTATTAAAAAAAGTGTTAATCGTGGAATATTTTATAAAGTTACAAAAACGCTATTAATCAATTTATATCTAATTATTTTAAGACAATTATTTTAATTAAAATTAAAATTATCATTACAATCGATTTAAATTTGATGTAAAATTGCAAGTAACGATGAAAATTTATGGTATAATTTTCCTTTAAAAAGAGAGGGAGATTTTAAATTATAAATTGAGAAAATATCAGTTATAAAATATGATATATAGTGAGTTTTACAACCTTTTGCCGAAAAGAAAAAAAAGAGGTAAAAAAAGTTTATAAACTTGTAAAATAATTAATTACTAAATTTTAATTAATTATTTTTAAATATATAATTCTCTTATAATTAAATTAATTTAGAGTAATTTATTGAATTAACTAAAATTTTCTAGTGTTAGAGTTTGTCCTTGAGTACTTTTCGGAAGTGAGGAGAATCGGTTGAAATGTCAAATGATAATGGCTTTGAACTTTGAAACGGTGGCTTGTCTTAACCTATAGAAATGGTGCACATACGCACGCTGCTAGGTCGTTCTTCATGAATTTCTTCCATCTTATCATGATTGGCAGCTTCCATCATCCCTATCAAGTGGCAGCCATATACACACTCCTTTTGGAAACTTCAACCACGGATGTTCATGGACATCATGAAATATGAGCGAGAGTTTATTCCAAGTTAGAATAAAAGAGGAAAGAAGACTAATATATAAATTGAGTTGGCTATTTTACTTATTACTAATTGATTTTAGAATAGAACCTCACTTAAACATATATATGGTCTAACTTTCCTTCTCGTATGGACTTGTAGACTCGTTATAAATTCTAACAAACTATATTGACCCGCAAAAAATATATAGATAAGTGGAATTGTCTTCGCATCGAAAAGAAATAAAGATAAGTCTCGTGATGTTTGAGTTAGCTCTGCTTTGTCACAGATTGCTTTGTAGATAGAACCAAGGATCAAACTCCATCATGACATCGGATTATCTTAGTGAGCTTGAGATGTTAGACCAACATCTGATACTATGTTGAAATCTTGGTATCTACATGCATCTGTTCCTTGTTCTCTGTAAAGAAACGACAAGGAAATGATCGGGCTAGCATGTGAGCATCAGGAGTGTCCTCGACGTCCAGTTAGAATCAGATGCTTGTTTTGTATGAACACGGCATTGTGGATGAGAAAGAAACAATATCTATAGTAGTTAGTCAAAGATCTATATGGAGTGGAAATCCCGGCATATTTGACCAGTTGAGCAAAAAAAGAACACAAACCGCAACGTCATGGCTGCCTGAAATGGCACCTTCTTAGGTCTTTCGTGAACCAGAAACACAGGAGTCAATACGAAAAGAAACAATATGTATAGTAGTTAGTCAAAGATTTATATGGAGTAGAAGTCCCGGCATATTTGACCAGTTGAGCAGAAAAAGAACAAAAACCGCAACGTCATGGCAGCCTGAAATGGCACCTTCTTGGCTCTTTCGTGGACCAGAAACACAAGAACCAATACAAAATTTTTACTAAGTTTGCGTGGAAGTATCTAAACTTTCGAACCATTGTTTGTTGTAGAAGTTTGGGCAGCAGGACTCCATCTGTATATGAACTTGCACCTGTGCTGTGTAAGTCAGCAAGTCTCTAATGGAACTTTTGAAGTTGTTCTTGCACTTACTAGTGATCCGCTTCGGTGATGACCATGAGTGATTGAGGAGTGTTGATGGAACTGAGAGTATGAAAAAGGAACTGCAGTTTTGCAAATCAGTCGATATGCACTTAAGCAACTCAGTGAGGACCAGCTAAACTTGAAGTTGATGGATCAATTCTAATTATCAAAAATAAGTTTAATAAAATTTCAAGCTTAAGTTTAACAAAAAAAATTTAAATCCTATTAATTATGAAAATCCTAAAATTAATGTAGTAAAATATGCTTCCTAAAATTTAGACTCGTACTCAAATATTCGAACTCATTCGAACTAAAACTCAAATGTTTGAACCCAATCAAGCTTAAATTTGAATTTAAATTTTTTTTAAGTTAATGTTAACCCTACTCTAATTGCTTGATTAGTTGGACGTTAATTAATGAAATAAAATATAATGTAATAGAACGAAACGGACGGAATGATTTATAATAGAATGGAATGTAAATATTGTTTGGAAATGATGAAAGGGTTTATAATGTAATGTAGTGAAATATTGTTTGAAAAATGGATATAATGAAATGTAATGTATAATACATAACTATTATATCTCTTATATTAAAATAATTATTACAGGCGATTTAACGCTATGAATTTAAAACAAAAATCATATACAATTAAAAAGTCACAGTTGTGACTGTGACAAATAATTTTTTATGTATTTTCTATTTTAAAATAATAAAATTTTATTATTTTATTATTAATTATATACAATTTATTAGTAATTATATAAAAAATTATTAATAATTATTTAATAAATTTTATTTTATTAAATTTTATTTTATTCTACTCTGTGATTTGTATTTTAAAATATTTATTTATATTTTATTTATATAGAAATATATACATACAATTAAAGAATAATTTTATATATTTTCTATTTTTATTAATAAAAATTTTATTAAAATTTTGTTATTAATTATATACAATTTATTACTATTATTATAAAAATATTATTACTAATTACTTAATAAATTTTATTTTATTAAATATTATTCTATTCTATTTAATATATTAATTCTATTTAATATAATATTATGACTTGGTTATAATTGATATTACAAAAAATTATTGAGGATAAATTCACTAGTATATATTTATCATAACATTCCATCCTAAACCTCCTCAATCAAAATTTTCTTATTTTCACTATTTAGGATGAGATAAAACGTAAAATAAAATCCTCCGCTTCCATCTCATTCCATTATAAAATTTCTTTAGCTCAATAGAAATGTGTTACTTTCATCCATTCCATTATAACACCTTCAACCAAATAAGCCCTCTATGAGCTTGACTGACTTTAAGTACGGAAAGTTAAGAGATCAAGTTGGTCCTGATTGGCATGTCTTTAGACCATAATAATCAAATTAACACAAAAATCAAGAAGTTATTATGGCGAAACAAATCGTAGCCCTATCACAAAATTCAATATAGAAGCAAGTGAAGTTCATCTTCCAAAACAAACCAGGTAAAAAAAAATGTCCCAACTTCATGTCCTACCCAATGTTTACCTAGTATGGGTCCTTTTCCTACCAATACAAACATTTGCTTACTCCATATGCAGTTCAAAGGATTGTGAACAGTTATGTTTCTATTTGCACAGCAACAAGGTTGTCAAAACTTTGCATCCACAAGGGGGATGAAACGAATTGATTGTGGCAAGTAATATAAACACGATACCTAGGCAAACTATCTTCTACTGCTTGCAGTTTTCCCCTTGCTTAGATCTGCAAGCTCCTCAATAAGCTTTCTTTCTTCATTGCTTAATCTTTTCGGGATTTCAACTTGTACACGGACCAACTGATCACCCCTCATGTTGCTTTTGTTTAGCACGGGGACTCCTTTCTTCGCCATTACAAGTGTGGTGTTTGGCTGGGTGCCTGCTGGAATCTTCAGATCAACTGTACCATCCACGGTTGGCACCTGAATTGTAGTGCCCAAAATTGCATCTATGTATGATATTTTGCATGTATATAAGATATTGGTATCATCACGTTTTAGTATGGGGTCAGGAATGACATCAATGACAACAAAAAGGTCACCAGGTGCCCCGCCTCTTCTTCCAGCATTCCCTTCAGATCGGACCCTCAAACGGCTACCAGAGTCCACCCCAGGAGGAACCTTCAAACTAATGCGCTTTGTTCTCCTCACCCGTCCATCACCAGAGCATGTGCTGCAAGGGGTAAAAACTTCACCTGTCCCGCCACATGCAGAGCAAGCCATTACCTGCTGGAAGACACCCAATGGAGTCCTTGCAGATGAGACAACCTGCCCTTGCCCACCACATGTACTGCATTTGGATGCTTTTGTACCTGGCTTTGCACCAGAGCCATTGCAAGTCCCACAGCTCTCAAGTCGCGTTATTTCAATTTCCTTTTCAATTCCAAAAACTGCTTCCTTAAAAGTTAAGATGAGGTTGTAGTATTCATCCTGGCCGTCAACAGCTCTACTTCTGGAAGCTCTGCCTCCCATGCCCATACCCCCCATGCCACCCATTCCTTCAAATAGCGACTCAAACAAATCAAAAGGGTTGCTGAAATCCTGGCATGTTGAAGCCACATATACAACCATGAGAAAGCAGAACAAAGTGGGAATCTTTATATAATTTCTAAAGCCTAGTTGGTAATCAACATGTTACAAATCAACTTACCCCCATTCCCATACCGCCTTTAAGACCAGCCTCCCCATACTTATCATACACAGATCGTTTCTCATCATCTGACAAGACCTGCACGATAAATTTATGCTCAGATCAATTTAGTACACAAAGATAAAGAACAACTGCTCCAACCATTCATAAACCCGAAACCAGTATGACCTAAAGACTCAAGTTGTACCTCATATGCGTTGCTAATTTCCTTAAATTTTTGTTCTGCACCAGCGTCTCTACAGCACAAGAGATAATAGTATATCAGGTGGTCTGTATCATATATAGATAACACCACTGCCAAGTACTAATCAAGAGCAGTGGTATATTTTCATAGTACTCCAGCTTTAATTTTGGGATGCAAGACCAAGATTAAATATCTTTTTAAGATTAAATGAAAGAGAAAGATTTAAGAAAAAACATCTTTTTAAAGGTTGAACTCGAACGAGTATGACCCAAGTCCCTTTATTTAGTCAGTAACAAAATTCATCTCTTGCACAAAATATTTAGTACATTTTAGCATGAACTACACAAGGGATAGAGAAGGTTTGGACGATGAATAACTACTTACGTGTAGTCAACTCTCATTAAAGTTTTAGCAATTAATAAAAAAGGCTTTTGTCAAAAAAGACTATCATATTTTACATTTCCAGTAAACAGACTTCTTATATCCAAATTTGAACAATCAATTCCTTCCATTGTTTCAAAATTGTTGATAATCCCATTAAAACAATAAATACTAACAAGAGCATGTGACATCAGTTCTAAAATTTTGGAACATGACAGATAAGTAAATTTGATGAACTTTCAACCTACATCAATAAGATTATAACTGACTTATCAGATAATGAAAATTTAAATCTAACATCATTCTCCTGCAAGCATTTAATCAATAAATTGGTATTAACAAGAGGTTGATTCCTCAGTTTCAAACATTTAAAATGAAAAACATGTAAAGCTGTTTCATATTTAGGTTCATAATAATCAATGTAAAATACACCACAAAGACGTAAATTGATAACATAAGAAAAATAAAACAAGGTTCAAAAGATGTATACAAAATACAGTAAGGCTTCATTAGAAGATCAACTTACTTATTTACATCAGGATGATAATTCCTAGCAAGCTTCCGATAAGCTGGAAACAATGAAGTATAAGAAATTTTACAATCTCAAGAATATAAAAAATCCATCCAAAGAATAATGGCAAAATAAATAATAGTGTAATACTAAATACATAAACCCTTTAAAGCAGCAACAAAAAATGGTAAATTCAAATCTATGGAATTAACTGTCTATCATAACAATAAACTCCTTTCAACCATTCTAAACTATAAGACTTATCAATGACAAAGAAAGAAAATTTCAGTGACAACAAGCGTGGGGTGGCAGAAAGAACAAAAATTAATTGATTCATCAACCAATAATAGATTATTTCTGTACTCAGAATGTCAAGAACAGGTTGGTAGTAATAAACAATGGCAAGGGAAGCACATACCACTCTTAATTTCAGATTTACTTGCATTTTTGGACACTCCAAGAACAGAATAGTAATCCTGCAAAAGAGATAATACTACCTCTTAGACAAATAAACAACATTAAAAAGGGTTCTTGTTGTGAACAATTGTAAACAAGACTTCTAGGTAACTAAAAGAATTCCCCTAATGGAGGTATCTTGCCAAGTGCACAAGGTCTTGGCAACCAATTCAACAGTTAATGCCTCTTCCGGACATCCATTGCACTTTTCCACAAAGGTGAACACATATCATGTACAGTTAGACTCACAGTATCAGCTCTAACTATAAGCCGAGCTCCCCTACTACGATGAGAAGTTCGTGATGGCCCCATGACAGAAAAAATAGGGAGGGAATCCCGTGAAAATAAGCTTGAACTCGGTGCTGCCAGATAGCTCATCTTGTTTTGAGGGCTGCAAAAAGGTTTGGAAGCAGTATAAAATCTTAATGATGATTATTTGTGCAACAAGGTATAGTTCAGGTAATCGCAAAAATCATCAAAATGAAAGAATTGACAATAATAACAGTAAGAATACGAAATTATGAATGTTATTTATAGCACAAGATGTAAGCAAAGCATAGATGGAAAACACAAAAATGTGAATGCAACAAACAACTGGGAACAAAAACAATTACGATCACAATTGAAGGAAATTGGTACATTTGATGCTAAAAGCCAATAGACTTATCCTGAAGAGACTTGCATACATATTGTTACTCGTGATATTAAACTACAAAAGTCAAGAATTTCAATTTGGAAACATTTATCAAACAAAACTACCAAGTTTGGTGCTTCAAATTCTTGGGTGGGTGGAGCGTTCATTTGTTCTTGTGTGTGTAGGAGAGAGAGGAGATAGAGACAGAGACAGAGAGATTGAAGAAGGCATGCTGACCAGTATTGAGAGGTCACCATCTTATTTGGCAGATAAGAACGTATCATCAACCGTGGACAGAAACCCCATTGAGCAACCGATGTGCTTCCACTTGGTATAATGGCCATCCAAAAGAATTCTTTCAGCAAGTGACAGGTCCAATGGGATTAATTTACACTTGCTATGCTATTCAACCTGAAGAAGAGATAAATTCTGAGATTCAATTCACCAGAAACACCATAATACAATGGAACGCACTGTCTAACATATGTCTCCATACACTGCAAGTATATGTTGCAAAAGAGTGAAATCCACATACAATGGCTATTGCCTTTAGGAAATTAGAAAAACATTTAAGTATTGATAACACAAGGGCTGTGCTGTTAATTTTGAGACAACAATAAGGCCAATTTGGGCTCTTAATCAAAAATCCAGTTGTGGTCTTCATGTTGATAACAAATTATATCTTTCTGTGCTGTTCAAAGATAACTTTTCATCAAATGGCATTAACAAAATCAGTGAAAAACAAGAAAGTTTGGCAAACACTTCATAGATAAAAATATCTATGCAAGTTTGTTTGGCAACAGTAAAACCCCAGAAAGGAAAACAACCTCGCTCATCAATAATATTTCTTTCCAACCATCCACCTAGACATTTATACTCAACATCTTGTTACGAAATAGGAGGTCATTTCATTGAAAACGGTCGGAACATCAATTTTCCATTGAGCTTTTATTTCTTTTAGATAGGTAACTCCCAACTTTTCATTCCATTTAACTTCATATTTCTAGCATTTCACCGAGCTTTTCAAACCAAAACTATATAAAATTAGCTTCAAAAAGCAGAAATAACAGTTTTATTACCACAATACCAATAAATTGCCTACTAGGGTTTTAACTCTAGCAATAAAACATAGCAAAGGAACCACCAAAACCTTAGTTGGCTAATAATAATAACCCAGAACAAGGCCCCAAAACAAAGCCGCGCGTAATTTGAACTACACAAACACGAATGAGCACATAGTTCTCAGTAACCTAACGGCGAAAACAGTCAAAAGACCAAAAACAGCCATAGAACGTATTGAAAAAGAGCAAACAAAAAGGAAAAGCAATGAAATCTCATCTTCCACACTTAAAGCGCCAAAAATTAGGGCAGTTGAAGAGCAAGGCAGTACATATCAACGAAACAAACCTGGTTTGTGCTCCTGTTCTCTTCAAGTCTCAACCAATTCTTCTTCTCCCTAGAGAGAGAAACGGAGAGAGCGAAGAACGGGAACGAAGCACAGAGGCAGGTGGTGCGGAGGATGAGGCTAGAGCTTTCTCACTGGAAAATGAAAGAAAGAAAACAGACTGTTTTTTATTGTTAGAGTCAGGGGTTTTATCGCCTACTTTCACTACCCCTTGTGCTCGGTTTACTTAAACTCATTTGTACGCCATCCGATTCGCTTATTTTGAACCAAAAGGTCTACGCTTTGTTGCTCCAGTCAGCTACAAGACACCTTAGTACGACTTTTTGCCACTTTTCATTGGTTATTTTAGCTCAAAGAATTTGACATATTCAATATTTTTTAAATTTTTAGATTTAGCCCAAAATTTAACTTCTTTAACATACAAAATAATTTTATTTTTTATATAATCATTTTGATATCGAATGAATTAACATAAAAAAGTCACCAAATTTAACACATAAAGTTATTGTTTCGTTAAAGTTGATTGCAACTTTGACACAACAATTAAGATTAATTTTTTATAATTGAAAAGTTATGGATTCGCTTTAATATTATTTTTTATAATTGAAAAATTATAGGTTCGTTTCACGGAAACACTTGTTTAAAACTCACAGATCATTATCTATAAAAAAAATTAATTAAAAAATAAAGTTTAGATACAATTTTTCGAAAGGACCTTTTTCTTTACCTAAAAAGAAATCAGTCAAGTTCATATACTTTATGAATTAGTAGCTTACACGTCGAGAAGTGGATTTTACTTTATTTTAGATGGAGGAACTGATTGGTTACTAGTAAATGCTTTTAGTTAACCTAATTTCCCAATTAAATATCTTTTGCTTTTGAAATCTATATGTACATATGATTAGTAGTGGGTCAGTCCATGCATGTTAATAGCTATATAACTAAATTAATGTTTTGTTTACTCTGTATAATTAAAGAGTGCAAATTAAAATTTTTAATACGAATATAATGTACAGTCGATTAATAAGAATTTAGTTTGGGTCAAACTATTGTCAAAATAACTAGAATAATTACTATTATTTGATAGTTTATATGTAAAGGAAGTTGATTAGGTGTTATTATTATTGTATATTTATAATAATGTAAACTCAGACATGCCCAACAAGGTCCCATTTTAGCCCGAATTTACCAGGTTACAGGTCAAAATTGTTTGGACGATTAGAATTTTAAAAAATGTCATCATTTTTTAATTTAAAATATATATATATAAGGTTGGATTGAGTCGGGCCCCGAGCCACCCGACCCATTAACATCTTTATATGTTTATAGATGCTAATTTTTTTCAAACTTAAAATAAACGCAACAGTAATTATAAGAATTCAGGTCTACTCTGATACTATATTAGAACTTTTAATATAGATAAAATGTATGACCTATTAACAAAAATTAGGCTTGAGTATAACTATTGTCAAAATGACTAGAACTAGTCATTTGATTAGTTGGCCCTTATCATTTATAAATTTTTTAATATTTTCATTTTTAATCAATAATTGGACAAAAACATGTGTCATATTTAATATATATTACAGTTTTATTTAAAAATAAGTACTTCAACTATAAGTATTCTAAATATAAAAATATAATAGGTATAATTAGAAAAGAAAAAAATTAAACATAAAAATATAATTTCAAAATTAAATTTATATTACCGTCAGTGAAAAGAACATTACGAATCGTAATTATTATTATTTTAACTCTAATAAATTTAAAATTTTTAATTTTACTGGAATCCATCTATCTGATAGATGATAAAGTGTTCTTGCCAATTACAGAGCGAACATACCCCCATTACTCTTCTTTCACATCCGCCTTTCTCGACCTTTTCTGATGGAAAATCCATTCATGTTCATCATTGGTTCGATCATCTTCTTCATGACTTCCTACCCAACACTAACCACAGAGTCGCCGTGTCAGACCAAGTGTGGCTCTCTACAGGTCAAGTACCCATTTGGCACCACCTACGGCTGCGGTTCGCCGCGGTTCTACCCTTATGTGACATGTTCACCCGATGGCAACCAGCTTCTCCTCACCACCCACACAGGCTCCTACCCTATCACCTCCATATCCTACGACTCCTCAAGCTTTATCATCAACCCTACTTCAATGTCTTCATGCAGCTCCATGCATCAATCGGCCTCCAACTTCGGCCTCGACTGGGCTAGCCCATTTCAGCTCGGTCCATCAACTTTTCTCCTCCTGTCATGTGAGCCGCCGACCACCGCCCTCTCCATCAAGGGTTCGCCGGTCTGTGACTCTTCCTCCTCTAACCTCTGTGCCTCCATTTACACTTGCCCATCCGTGGTTTCACTGGGTTTGCCACTTTTCCCTCCCACAAACACCTGTTGTGTGTACTCTCCGGCTAATTTTGACAGTAAAGGTGAACTTGATCTCCGAGCTCTCAAATGTTCTGGGTTTGCTTCGATTGTTTCACTTCAGGATTCACCAACCGACCCCTCAAAGTGGGAGTTTGGGGTGGCTGTGGAGTACAGAAATGGAGCATTCGATGACTTTAACCTAGATAATAAGTGTAACACTTGCGAGAACAGTGGTGGTGCATGTGGGTTTGGTCCTACAGATTCATTTCTGTGCTTGTGCAACAATGGAGTCAATTCTACTACTGATTGCAATGGCTATACCCTGGAGCAGGGACTTGCTTGGAGTTCCTCTTATCTATTATCCTGTAAGCTTTCCTTTTTTTTCTCAATAAATATAAGATTAAGGTTAATTTCTTCATTAGAGACATGTCTTAGATGTTTAGTCTCTAATTATTCATCCACGTTTGCAGGGAATACGTGGTTAGGTCTTCTGGGAGTCATCGTCTTCATTCAAAGTGCTTGTTGATACAGAGGCTTTTTCCTATATGGTGCTTTCCTTTTCTCTTCGTTTTTTTTTGGTGGTTCCTTTCTAATGAAGGAAAAGCTTCTTCTTCTTTTTCTAGGTAGAAAAGGTTGTGAAGTGTGGTCCAAGCATTATGTCATACTTGGTCATTGGCTAAGAAAGAAAACAGAGAATAAAGTTTCTAATTCATTGGCATCTAATTCTTCCTATAATGGAGAATATGTTTGTAGATCAGGTACGGATTACGAATTATATTATTATTATCGGTAATTTTAATAATTAGAGATGAGATATAAAAATTTTAGATTGTATTACTGTTATGAATAATTTTAATAATTATAAATGATATAATTACAATTATAAACTGCTACAATAGTTTATACTTAATTGAATTTAAAATTATTTCGTAGGAGGGATATCCAAAATGGATTGTTGTAAATGATACGATATGACATTTTTTTTTAATTTCGTAAGTACTAACTATATGCTTTTGATAGTGCGATTTGTTTTCAATTTTAGGTTATAACGAAAAATCGAAGGTCATATTTGTTTCACAAATTTTTCAATCTTTTGTAGACGTTTCTAATAAAATAAAATAAAATAATCAAAATAAAATAATAAGAATATCAGAAATGTGGTATAACGCAGTGCGACACATTTTGTCTGTATCTGCAAACTCTCACTCAGATTATTACTTTCAAGAAAATGCAATAGATTTACACAAGATCACACTGAAGCAACACCGCTCAATCATTGTAACTATCTCTCAGTCTCACTTCTCTTGAAAGATTTTCACACTCAATAATATGATCGACTCATGTTAACCTCGATAGAGGATTTTTCTAAACTATTTTTACTTAAACGATAATCAATAAAATAACTCAAGTACTTAATCAACAAAGAACTAGACAACACTACACTTAAGATTAAAAAAAAGACTTCTCTATGGTTTCAAGTTCTCGAAATATGAAAATATGTCCACCAGTGGAGTTGATTCATCCCAGTTTTAACAACTTCAATTAAACCATACGGAAAACTCTGCCCACCATGTCACAATAAGAAAAATAAAGTTTAACGACGAAAATTACGAACAGAATTTGTACACATTCCATCGGTAAGCTTATTTAGCGACGGAATTTACTAACAAAAAAAGATGTCGAAAATACCGTTGTAGTTAAATTCACCGACGAAATTTTTTACACTGTCGATGAATTTACCGACGAAAATTTTGTTCAGTCGGTAAATTTATCAAAGGAGAACATTTTTCTGTCAGAAAATTACCAACGGATTTGGTTTTTGGTTTTTCCGTCGATAATTACCTACGAAAAAAATTCGTCGGTAAATCTAATATATTTTACTTATAGAAATAGATTTTCCGTCAGTAAATTTGCTAAAAACTAATTTTTAAAATTTACCTGCAAAATGTTCTGTTTCTCTAGAAGCCACCATGGAGAGAACTTTGCTAAACCTCTTCGTACCAATCGCAGTACTTATTATATTCTGATTCTTATGCAAAAGTTAAGAAAATAATTCATACTAAAGAACTGAAATTATGAAATTCATACTAAAAAAAACTGACAATAAAGAACTGAAACTATTTTTTCAAAGAACAAACATTTCATCAAACACCCTACGTGCATGTGAAATTTATCCCAACATCACCACTAAAATCACGTCTAGTCCCTTCTATCACTAATATTTATACTTTAAAGTTGTTTTCCAATAATAAAATATACAAATAAACCAAAGTAATCAAATACTTAAATTAACTTTTATTCAATATATGAAAAAACACATGACAGTAGTTGCAAAAATACCTCCACCGAATGACACAATGACAATGGTTGGAGAAGACAACGTCGATAAGCAGAAAATGAGTCCACAACAGAGAAACCGGAGAGAAGAAAGCCGATTGAAGAGAAGATGCAGGAAGAAGGAAGAAAAAGACACAGATGGGGGGAGATGTCGGGTGAGTTTAAATTTAAAGAGATTTTACCGACGGAAATTTTCGTAGGTAAATTCAAAAAAATTTTATTCCGCCAATAATTCTCGCCTTTTTACCGACGAATATCTTATATCGTCGCTAAATCTTTTACCGACAGGAATACTAAAGTCCATCGCAATATTTTCCGGGATGATTTCCCTCCATATTTAGTGACGAATATTAGTACCGTTGTTAAATGAAAATTTTCTCGTCAATTTTACCAACGGATATGGATTTTTCGTTGGTAATTTGATACGGTATATTTTCCATCAATAATTTTCTATCGCAAAATTCTATCGCAAAATTTGATGGGATAATTTCCCTCCATATTTAGCGACGGATATTAATACTGTCTCTAAACGAAAATTTTCCTGTCAATTTTACCTGCGAAAATGAATTTTTTGTCGATAATTTGCAACGATATATTTTCCGTTTCTATCACTAATTCTTGCTTTTCTTGCAGTGTGTATATTTTACACACAAAACCAGAAGACCAAATCTGGAAGATAGAAACTAACCCACGGTGTATTTCACTCATAGCACATGCACAATCTCATATAAGCAAATATGAAAAATCAACCCACGGTGTTTGCAATGAAATCCCCAAAGTCATGCACATCCAGCTGTGTTTTTTTCCCAAAAATCATAAATGCACACCACCACAACTAAGGTTCAACCCGCAAAAGAGATTCACTTCAATTCTTGATAGGAGACGTGCACGACACAGACACACTCAAGCAAGAGGAATTCTACTTGAACCAGGCAATAGCAACGTCCCAATTACAAACATGCAACAACTACTTTCTTCTGTTTTCTTCTATCTGCAATATCCACACAATCCATCATTAATACAATCCAATTACCAATATGTCCAACAGTAAAACACTTCAATTAAGAACATGATAATGGACTTCATTATAGTGTATAATTCTTTCCCAAATATAAGTGTGATAATAATTATTATTATTCTTAAATAGAGACATAAATGTTTAGAGCGAGAAAAGGGGACGCACTTTTTGTTAGGCTATCAGGGTTTCTACGTGTGTTTTTCTGAACTATCAACTTAGCGTTTCTCTGGTTAATGGCTTCCCTCGACTCAGGGGGTCATCTAGTGAAGAAGGGGAGGACTCAAAAGCGAGATGACAATCCTTCCCAACCCATATCATCCTATAGCCAAGCAGTCTCAGGTCCAGCGACGATGTCAGGCTGGCCGGAGGACAATCTAGTTGAAGTTGAGGAAGGCGACATAACAACAGTCAACGGGGAGCAAGGAGGCAGCATTTTGCTATCACAACAACTGAGATCGAAGCTTGATCAGCAGTGGGAACTTGCGATGGTGGTGAAAGTCCTCGGCAGGAGTGTAACATCCTGTCACTGATGGGAATGTTATTTAGTAAATTGGGACGGGTTAGGATTTTGTCTTGCATATTATTGATTGAGCATTCATTGGCCTCTAAATATAGAGGAATAAGTCATTTGGCACACGCACATGTAGGTACATGCATTCATGACATTTTCCCGGCAATTATTTGTGATTATGATGTGATTTGTGAATTTTGAGATAAAAATGTTTGATTTTGATTTGTTGCGAATTACGGAATAATTGGGTTTGAATAGTTAAATTGGAACTGTATTAGAGTGATTGCTAGTTGATAGTGACCTTTAGAGACTTTTTTGGAAATTTCGAGAGAAAAAGTCATTGACTGTATAGTGCCGAAATAATTGTCTAATGGCAAAAGAAAATTAGATATATGATCTTAGAGATTAATTTGTCGAGCCAT
>JANIJH010000225.1:3175826-3185884 GCA_024520975.1 Erythroxylum areolatum | reverse complement strand
AATAGTGCCATTATCGATAGTCAACTACTATCATGATATGAAACTCATCATTCCCTTAAAGTAAACTCTTTTACTTATATGGAGATAAATCGCAACACTACAGTCTAAAACATAATCAAACGACCAACTTAATTATTCAACCGTGAATCAACTAATTTAGATTCTAATAATATATATTTTTTCCATACATCTCTATATATATGTATATTACTTACAAAAGAATCTTAATACCTTATAACTGGATATATAATGCATATACAAATAAAACCAAACTCTTTTGTATTGTTAATAATAAATATTTTCATTACAAAAGTAACTGGAAGAAATATGTAAATACATTTGCTTTATAGGGAACTATATTTACACAACTCCATGACTACTAACCCGAGAAAACTCCAGATCTCAAACACATTTCTAGGGGCTTCCTACTTCATCACTGCCTCAACTTTCTTTGGATCTACTTGTATGCCCTGTCCAGACAATATATGACCCAAGAAAACTACTTGATTCAGCCAAAATTCACATTTATTGAACTTGACATACAATTGTTTTTCCCTTATTATTTGTAATACTAGCCTCAAATGCTCAGAATGTTCCTCTCTTCTCCTCGAGTGCACCAAAATATCATCTATGAATACGATCTCAAAATGATCTAAGTAAAGATAAAATACCTTATTCATCAACGTCACAAAAGCTATCGGAGCATGTGTTAACCCAAAGGGCATCACTAAAAACTCAAAGTATCCATATCTGGTCCTGACTGCACTCTTCGGTACATCAGCTTATGCTATCTGCAACTGATAGTACCCTGATCTCTAATCCAACTTAGCAAACACCTGATCTCCTTGTAATTGAACAAATAAATCATCAATCCTCGACAAAGGATACTTTTTCTTCACTGTCACCAAATTCAACTATCTGTATTCAATACACAATCTCAAAATCCCATCCTTCTTCTTCACAAATAATACAGGAGCTCCTCAGGGTGACACACTAGGTCTAACAAAACCCTTATCCAATAACTCTTGCAACTGGATATTAATTTCTTTAAGTTCGACAGGTGCCATTTTATAAAGAGAAATCGATATAAAAGTAGTACCTGAAACTAAGTCAATCATAAACTTTGTTTCCCTTTCTGAGGGAAATCTCGGTAACTTACTGAGAAACACATCTGGGAAATTCCAATCAACAAGAATATCCCATATTATCTGCTTAGTTCAGGTATCAGTTACATAAGCTAAGTAAGCCTCACATCTACCTCAGATCAGCCTAAAAGCTCTTATTGAGGAAATTAGTTTGGCTGGCACTGTTTGACTAACACCTCAAAATACTACCCTTGGTTGATTAGAGGATTCAATAATCACTTCCTTAGTATAACAATTCATTACCGCCCTATGATCAGTAAGCTATTCCATACCCAATATGTGTAGCCCTATGTCTCTAGTTTAATCTAAATTAATAATCATCTCATTTGGGTCGCTATAGATCAATTTATTGTTAAATCACCAAAGCATGGTCAGTGATAATACTCCAGTCATGAAGTTCCAGAACTGTTCATCATTTTCATTCCAATTCAATCAATCAATCTCTTCTAAATGACTTCAGATGGTTATAATTTTTGGTGGAGATGAATACCAATGTGTTAAGAGTCTAATGGCTTAAGTCCCATGTCATTTGGAGGTCGGAAGAAGAAGTTATAACCAAAAGAGTGAAGGATGTTCACATTAGTCCACTTTCACTACACCTTCATTATGCACGTTCTTGCAATTCTAATTACTTCTCCATTGTCACCCTCGTGCTTGTGCACGATGGTGAGATCCCTTGTGACCTAGCATGATCGTGCACTCCCATCTTTTCAAACTTCATTCTGGCCCTTCGGAAAACAAAACTTTAGGTCAATGTTTCATGGCAATTTTGATAAGGCAAATGAAGGATTTAGGCAAAACACTCTTATAAAAAGTTGTTCCTTTATGTCTTAAGTTTTTAGTTAAACTAATTTCATGCAATTTGGTTTGATATGCTAAAATTTAGGTTAAAAACACTACAGACTATTCCAAACCACAACAAAATCCACAAACTCAAATTCGAGCTAATTTTTGAAACTCTTAGAGACAATTTTCAATTTTGATTCCTTACGAAAAATATAGCCATACGTTTTTAGTTTAATATGAACTTAAAATCATCCCATTTGAATAGCTATAGACCAAGATATGACAAAAATACAAATTCATATTTAGTAGAAACACTGCATCTGTACATGTCCAGCACACTTCAACAATGTTCATCTCTAACTCTAATTCATCTCTACATCAATTTATGAATCATTAATCATCATACACATAAAAGCAAGACATCAAAGTATTCATTTTTTTTACCCACATTCTAGCATACATAAATCACCATTTTATGTCCATTTAACCTCTAATTATCATCAAATATACTTCCTTCAACAAATCAAGAAAAGTTCATGCTTATACTTACTTATTTAGCTTCATTTTCTTCAAATCACCAAAAAACCCTAGCTCTTTAACTTTCATGGAGGAATAGGTTGCGTCTTTTAGTGAGAATGGAGGAGACAGCAAGGTGGAAGGGTAGCATGAAAGATGAGATTTGAAGGGTTAAAACTCATGAAGAAGAGAGGGAGAAGAGAGCTATGAAAATGGAGAGAAATCAAATAAAACACCAATAGGCTTTTAAGCGAGAGAGCATCGTGAAAACCAACAAAAAAAGGGGGGAGGCTTTTAATTAAAAGAGTAGTGGGCTTAAGGCATTGTTTGGCAAGTGATATTTATCCCTTGCCATATGTCCATTCCTAAAACATTTGATTGGTTCTTTCATTAACTAGTCCCATCAACTTCAACTTAAACTCCAATTGTTCCCCAATTTTCAATGGCACTTGTCAATAATTCCTAAAGTCATTTATCAAAATTTACGTCACAATTGGACAGTAATTTCTACTACCATTTAACAATTATTTCACCACTAGGCAATTTTCCTAGTTCAAAAATGCCCAACAATTTCCAAAAATTCCAAAAAATTCTAAATCAAATTATACACTCCCCAAATCAATTTTCAACATATGAAAATCACATTTCTCAATATACTAACATTTATAAACAATTATACTCTGAATGTTAATGAGTGCATGTATAGTCATTTTAAATGTGTGCAGAATATCCAAATTTGCGTGCTTGTATGCTAACAATATGCATGATTTTGAAAAATTCTTTTTTCTTAATCTCTCATTGATCTCACATGTACCAAATTTTTAGGGTTCTAACCCCTAGTATGGAAATGAGATGTTACAATATGAGATCTATCTCCCTCAACTACCATACTATCAAATTATCTTCCAACTCAGCTTGATTAATCCAAATAATGAACCCTTCATAACCTTCCCCACTCACTATAGTTCTTCTTACTGGAGTACTCACATCTAAGCCTCATTACATCACCTCTCTCACAATGCAGTTTAAATACCAGATGTGGTACAATTAATGAATGTGTGGATCCTGGATCTCATAATGCAAATGCCTCAAATTGAAAGACATGCAACACACCTGCAACAACATTTGGGGAGTTCTGTGCCTCATATATGGTGATGGCAAAGACCCAAAGACCTACCGATCTGGTTCTACCTCTACCTCTGCCTCTCTATCCTGCTCCACTAGCTCTACTTTGATGGATAGTACTCTTAATCACTGATCCCCCTCTCATTCTAGACTGTGATCCTAAACTCACAGGATAGTCTCTAAGTTGATGCTCATGGGAGCCATAACGTAAACAAGCTCCCGTTAACCTCTAACATTCTCCACCATGTTTCTTTCCACAGTGTCCACAATTGGGCATCTGTTATGTTTGCCCACCAGATACTTAACCTCTGCCACTACTAGACTGAACAAAACTATCTTTTAGTCTAAATCTCAATTATCTTGATCTAGTCTGTGATTGAAATGATCTATTCTAACATTTACTAAATCTCTTGCCATAATCATCTTGGGTCTCACCGTGCCTCTTCATTACATATTATTACCTATATTCTCCTTGCCCATTTCTTAATACCTACTAAATTCGAATCGATGCAGCTCTCAGCTTAGTAAAGCTACTTAGATTAGTAATGGCCAACCTTGCTGTAATTTCCATATTTAATCCATCCTCAAATCGCCTACGCTTATCCTCCTCAATTGGAATCATAGTAGTAGCATATCTTATTAACTCATTAAACCTCACCTCACACTTAGTTATAACAAGATTCTTCTATTTTAGATCCAGAAACTCTTTCATATTCCTATCTAGGTAAATTTTAGGCATATAGTTCTCCTTGAAAATTTTCATAAAATCTTCCCATTTCAGTCTACAAGGTTGTGTGGAACTACCAGGAACAGTCTTCCACCACTAATAAGATGGACCTTGTAGTAGTAAGACTACATAGTCGAATCTTTCATTAGACTCACAGTCCATTTGATCAAATACCCGCCCCATTCTTTCCAACCAACCTTCTGCCTTTGTAGGGTTTGTACTTTCGTAGAAGTCTACAACCCCCTGCTTTCTAAGCTTATCATACCTCCTTTCCCTTCTCTCAGGAATTCTCATAGGCATCCGTTTAGACTGAGGTATTGGAGACTCTCTGTTGGCTCCTATGGACTCAAGGTTAGCTGACTCTGCTACTTGATTTCCTATAGTGGATGGGCTATAACAAACAATAGTTGTGATCACTACATAAGGCTGTCACTATATTTCATGTATAAATGCTCTTATATATCACGAAGAATGTCAAACCAAGCTCTGATACTAAAATTGTAACACCCCACTATCATATACCATAAACCTGAACATCCAGAGGACATTCAAGAACATACCCTATAAAAATGACATGTTAGAGCAATCACATTCACTTCATATGGCATCATAAAGATCATAAGTGTTTAAAATTTTCAACTCATCCCATTTCATTAACAAAACATGTTTTACATTATCATTTTATTACAAACCATTTATAGTTACAATACATAAACCATTTGAGTTCATAATGTTTATACAAAATCTTCTATATGAGAAGAGATACTATACAAAAGCACTTTATCTAACCCCTCAGAAAATAGTTGACCAGACCTTTGAGCCATATCTTGATCCCAAAATAAGTAATACTAGACACTAACTAGATTGTTTTATAAGCAAGGTCTCTTTTCAATACTGAAAATTAACGTTGTAATTTTGATGAGCTTGCGAACTCAGTAAGTGAACCACCATCAATGTGTTCACTTAAAACATATTATATATATATATATATAACTCAACTCAATCATTATAATACATCATATAGATTTATACCTCATATAACACATTATTCATCATGCTTCAACAAGCACCTTAACAATACAATCACTTTATTTAATCATTACAAAAGCACCTTCTGAATGAAAAAAAAAACTTCATATAATCATCTCAGAATATTTGACAATGTTATCTCATTATTCAACATTTATTTGCAAACATTTCATAAACACATGTAACGATACAAATGCAAATGAAAATAAGACTCACTTCCATTTTTATTTGTTATGAATTAGCACCTATATATCAGTTATCAGTCCCATATCTATTATAGATACTGGGTTCATTAAACAATGAGTCTGAGGCTCTATATGCATATATATGAGCTTAAAGCTCATTTAAAGTTGGCTGCTCTAGTCATAACTCCATTATGTGAACATGCATATTCATGTAATGAAATGCAACATTTTATCATAACATATCATTAGTCACTTTTTAGTTGAAAAACAAATTCAATTATCACAATTCATCGGATCTATGTCTAGCATTTAACAAATAGTTGAGAAGTCACTTTCCTTATTCATATTCAAATCACAAACACTCCCAATACAGTCCCGAATATCAAGCTCCTTAGACAATCAATTATCTAGAATCATCAGTATCATAATTATATCAATATAAATTCAATATAGAGAAATCCAGTTTAATCAAAACAATATAAATAGAACACATTTTTAATCGAGGTCACACATCTAGGTTACTCGCAGTACACTCTAGTTAGCTATTGCCTCGATGAACCAGCAATGTCTGGATGGTGTTAGTCGATTTGTGCCTCTAAATCAAACAATACACACATGTTCATGTTACTAGCTTGTTTAATCTAATAAGTACTTAATCATACACATGTATATGTGTTATGTTCATTGCATGCTCAATTGATTATTCCAGGTATGTAACCTTATTCCCAATTCTTAATCATTTATACACAATACCTTGTACATCATTTAGTTTGCAACTAGGTTTATGCTTTAGGAAAGTTTAATTACCTTAAATTCATCAATCATACATTCATCAATTCTTTCCAAACATTAAATATTCACTCAATTTCCCAATTCTCATTCAGTCATACCTAATTCATTTCTTATATCCTTTGAATCACATTTGCATTTACATGAACATCTTTATATCATTAATAACTCATATTTCTCAAATTCATAGACATTGATATCAATCAATCCATTCCTCAATTTATAACCTCAATTAACAACTTAAACTTATCAAACATTTAATCACTTAATCAAGCAACTTTCTCAGTTCATTTTAACCCCAATCAAGTCCAATTATACTATTATAAAGTGTCTTAACCATATATAGTCCAAAAATTGCCTAAAAATAAACTTTTCCCCTTCCAAAGTACTTCCCACGGCTTTGGAAATCAGCCTTATAATTCCCACAATCGTGGGATGAGTGAATTGAAAGTTCACTCACCCATAACCTTCATTTTGCTTCCAATTTTTACTCCTTCATGCTCTTTCCAACTTACCTTAACCAAAGTCCATCAATTTCACTTCAATTCTACCTTATTCAAGCTTCAATACCTCATCAAATTATTGTCCAAATCTAATTTCTAAAATCATTTATTAGATAACTCACAAATTATGATCTTCCATGCATAAAAACCAAAACAAAATATGTCATTCATTTGATCATACATGTAGTCCTAACTCTTCCCTATTTCAAGATCACTTTATTAACACATTTCTTTAGCATCAATTTACCTTCCTTGTACTTCAAATTTCAATTTAATTCATTCATAATAATAACTTATAGCATATGGTTCATACATCAAAAACACAATATAACATATCCAAGTTCTTCCATCAAATTCCAGCACAACCTCTTCATCAACACATCATGTAATCTATTAAACTTTCTAATATAACAAGCCATAAAGAACAATCTTTCAGTTACTTATTTAGCTCCAATTCCAGCTCATTACATCAGGTCAACTTTGCCTTATATGTATGTAAGATTCAACACATGTTTAAGATAGCAATAGAATGCTTTTCGGCTAGACAACAACAAACTGATTCTTTAACTATCTTATAAAGGGTAAAAGTTTGGATTATTGATGTAGCAATTGGACATAAACTTGGTAAAATTCAGGGCTATGAGGGTTGAGAGGATTTTGGTGGTGTGTGAGAAAAAGAAGAGTGAAGAATGAACATAGTTGAGATTCAACCTACAGGAGCTTAACACCTAAAGTGCTAGGTGTCACCATCTTATGTTGACATATGTCCATAGGCATGGTCTCTATTTGTCAAGTATATAATCTGCCACGTGCCACTTAATTACTTATTCCATTTGTCACATGACTATTGCTACCACTTTTCAATTAATAACTTATGCCAAATGTCATTCATTCTTCTATGCCAAATATCACTCATTCAATGGTTTAATTATCCTAATTTTCCATGTATCCATTTGACATTTTCCTAGACCAAATGTACATTTTAATTCATCAATATTCCAATTGTACGAAGTTAATTCCAAGTTTACCACTTGTAATCAATCAAACCAAAATACAAGGCATAAATAATACACAATTCATATCATGATCATTTTAACCTTTTTCATACCCCAGAATAAGTCAATTGAGTGCATATACATTCTTTGCAATGTGCACTAAATCATAATTGATGTGTGTGTGCTATTGATATGCATGTGAATGCAATGAAATTCATGAATTTTCAATGTTATAGCTTCTATGGAATAGTCTAAGGTTCTAATCCCTCGATTTGAAAATTTGGCTATTACAAGTACTCTTCTTAATGATGCAACTTTTATTGGCAATTAGTTAGAAGTCTTATTCTTCTCAAGGTCACTTAACCAGACATTGTCCATGTAATTCATATTGTTAGTCATTTTAAGATTGCTCTAAGTACCACTAATTATGCTTTTGTTTTACACACCATCTATTATCTCAAAGGGATGTTATTTCAAGGCCTTCACTTTTCTAAACATTCTTCTTTTGTTTTGAGAGCTTACTCTTATGTAAATTAGGCCAATGGCTTTACTATCCAATGTTCTATCTTTAGCTTTTATTTTTATTAATAATTCATTAACCTTTTGGTGAAGTAAGAAGCAAACAAATGTGTCCCACTTTAATACTGAGGCCAGATATCAAACTAATACTGATATTAGCCCAAGGTTTATTTAGTTGCATTATTTAAAATATGGATATTTCATATATCTCAACTACTGTCTCCAATGTGATAATTGCAATGTTATGCATATTTGTCATAATTATATCTTTTATTAATATGTGAAACATATTGAAAATAATTAGCATATATTCATATCATTTAAAGTACCATTTAAGTTAATTTTGTTTCTTTTAAAGATCATGTAGCAGATACTTTCACTAAAGTACAAAAATTAATTAATCATTCCTATTAGCAATTTTTTTGATATAAGTTTATTCTAATTTATTGTTTATTATCAGCCAACTTAGCTAATTTTTTTAATTACTTAGCTATATAATCAACTTTTTTTATTTTTCCTCTCTTTAGCTATATATGAAGGGCTACGATGTATATGAGAAAATAAGAACTAGTGTAAATAATTTTGATTTTCTTCTCTGAAATTATTTAAAATGACCTTCATTTGTTAATGGTGAATCTACGTTAAACTTATTCATGGTAAAAAAATCAAGTTATTAATCATTGATCATTGATTATATTCCTAATTTTCTTGAGATTTAATAAATAAAGATTTATCAGAGTTATGATTATGGAAAAATTAAAACAGAAGTAGTGGTGGAAGGCTTTTCAAGATAAAATGGAAGTGGTGATCCTCTTTCTCTTTAAGGTTTTAGTAATCCTAACATGATATTGGTTATAACTCCATTTATAAGGAACAATTATCTTTCATATATTGTTTGATAAAGATTGCTTTATGAGCAAAAGTGAAATTATTTTTATTAAAGGAAAATTCAAAATGATAGATAAAACTTCTATTGATTTTGAACAATAGAAGATAGTTAATTATACTGCAATTTCCTAGATATTGAAATCAATTTCAAAAGAAATTGTTGATGCCTTCTTATTCACAACCAATGGTAAAGAGCTTTGGAATAAAGATGAAGTTAATGAAAGGTATGTTATCTATAATAGACCATTCTTTTATTAGTTATAGAGGGAAATAAGCACAATAAGTCAAGGAAATTTATTAATGCTCAAGTATTTCATAAAACTTAAGCAACTATAGGAAGAGTTAGCTTTTCTCAAGCTAGTTATTGGATGTGCATTTTGGATCTTAATGGTAATGGATGAAATAAATTCTAATAATGAACTAATGTTATTCCTTATATGGTTAAATGATGCATATGATGGTGTAAGGAATTATATATTAGTAATAAAGGATTTTCCTAATGTAAATAAGGCGTACTCTATGGTTCTTAGAGTTAAGAAGAAGAAGGAGGTTCACACAACCTATATAGATGCAATTGATAGCAATAAATGGTCAAGACATAATTTGAGAGAAAGAATGAATAAGAAGAGGTAATTCAAAGAAAAGAGTATGATAATAAGAAATTAGATTTGATGTAACATCCCGTCATCGATGGGATGGGTACAGTTCCTTTCATTCATTATTGGCATGCACCTGCATTATTAGATATGTATAATTGGTTCATTTGGGCAATTATTGCACTGGCACACGTACGTACATATATGTATGACAATTCCCGATTTGATTTGTGTAAATTGAAACTTGGAGAAAAT
>JANIJH010000225.1:3165502-3175726 GCA_024520975.1 Erythroxylum areolatum | reverse complement strand
CACCTTTATCGTGGGTTACGTGTCGGAGCGACCTGCGGGCGTCCCGATGTGTACCCTACGGTAAGGGGGCGCTATAGTAGGAACAACCTGATTCGCTGATCTCTTAATAAAAGTAGTGGAAATAAAGTGATGCTCTTGAAGAAGAGCTTTACAATCCTCAATAATCATCGAAAAGTATGATGGAAAGTTATGCACGGATGTCAGGAATTGGGTAATTATTTGACAATCCGTTTCCACGTAAATAGACCCATAAAAGAGACCTTTTATCCAGCTTAGAGCTTCTCGAAAACATAATGCTTCACCAATTTTAGGATCCCTCCATCCCGGTAAAACCATTAGCTTGCCTGCACAGTTTAGCCCTTTGCAGTCCCGGATCACCATTCCCAATCCATAAAAATCAGAAGCTAAGAGTGCCACATCGACGTTGCATTTATAGGGATTCACTGGGGGTGCTTGCCATTTGGAAGGATTTATGGGTTGAAGCTTTGCTTATGAGTTGTGTCTCCTGTGTTGAGCATCCTTCCATTCCAATAGTGATGAGTTGGCTCTACGAAAAATTGAGGAAGGGTCCTTCGTTTTTTGCTGCCATATAATTTCATTTTTGTAAGTCCATAAACTCCATAAAAGCATGCAAGTTTCCTCCTGCTAGATCTTTGGTTTACCCAACATAATAGATGTAAGCCAATGATGTAACGTAACAGTATGGGGTAAAGACCAGTCAACAGTGAAGAGATACCAAACCGACCGAGCAAAGTCACAGTGAAGAAACAAATGGTCTTCAGTTTCTGATGAGTTGTCACAAATAGGGCATGTATCTATTATGTCAACATGTCGTCCTTTTAAATTGACTCTACACGGAATTGCCTTCCTCAAAAGCCTCCAGACACATAGTTTGACCTTACCTGGAATATGTAATTGCCAAATCTTCTCCCATGGGAATCCCGTGTCTCGAAATTCTATATTCACATCTTCCATAGCCAGTCTATACCCTTCTTTAACTTTATACTCACCTTGATTGTTAAACATCCACAACCAGTCATCCTTTCGTCTTGAAAAGCTAAGTGGAATCTGTAAAATCAAGTCTGCGTCTCGTTGGTTGAAGACTCTTCTAATTTTTGATTCATTCCACCGATGATCCTCCATTAGATCGGCAGCGCAAGTAACTTCCGCATTAGAATCTGATTGTATGAACGGGTCACCATCATCCAATAACCATGGATCGCGCCAGATCTGGATATCTTGCCCGTCCCCAACCCTTCTTCGACATCCTTGGAGCAAAATAGATTTGACGTGATGTATACTTCTCCAAATTTGGCTGGGATTGTTTCCCAAGTCTACTGAGAGGAAATCCGTATTAGGGAAGTATCTGGCTTTAAGGATTGTTGCTACGATCGAATTTGGAAAGTTAAGTAGTCTCCATCCTTGCTTTGCCAAAAGAGCAAGATTAAAGTGTCTAAAATCTCGATAACCCAAGCCGCCATAAATTTTGGGTACGGTTAGCTTCTTCCATTGCAACCATCGTAGACCTCTGTTATCTCTTCCACCATTATGCCAGAAGAAGCAGTTCATCAAGGTCTCCAGTTCTTGACAAGTAGACAGTGGTAGTAAAAAAAGTGACATCAGATAGTTGGGCATAGCCTGTGCAACCGTCCGTAACAAAATATCTTTCCCGGCTTTGGACAACACCTTAGCTTTTCATCCTTGTAGCCGCTTTGTAAGTTTTTCTGTCACATAATGAAAAACTTGTCGCTTACCCCTTCCTATGACCGACGGCATGCCCAGATAATTGGTAGGTCCTGAAGTTTCTGCAACCCCCAATGTGTGGCATATCAATGCCTTCATGGTAGGGAGAGTATTAGGAGTGAAAGAAATACCTGATTTGCAAAGGTTAATTTGAATTCATAATTTTGTTAAGAGATTTATCGAAACATGCAATTACCTCTCCACAAAGTTTTGAACTTTCCATCTTTCTGCAGATGTTTGAATAATTTGGAATAACAGAAAAAAGTCATCTTCTCCGTCTGCAGAACTCATCCATCCTTTTCAAATTGTGCATAAGAAACTAAAATAGGATTCAGAAGTCATAAACTCCTTAACTGCAGAAAAGTCTTTCATATCAACTTGCATCACATTAAAAAGAACCGAACTTCCCTTATACAAAAATCGCCCCATTAATCAAAATCCCTTGTTTTCATCTCCTCGAAACAGCAATTCATATACCCAACATCAATTAAATTCACTTCATAACTACTACTCCCCTCCGATCAACGTCCAAACAATAACTTTACATAACACCCTTTGATTGAAATTGCGTAAAATTAACACTCTTTTCTTGGAAACTTTGTACGCAAACAATACAAAATCGGAAACAGTCCGTTTTATTGAAGAAAACACGTGATTTCTGACGACCAAATCAAGAAGTTCAAACTGAGACACCCGATTTTGACCCGATTTGAATGCAATCGACCCGACTTGACTAGACCCAATTTGACCAGTACGAGCTCGATCCGAGATAAGTTCGACCCAACCTAACTTCGAAACGGCCCAACCCAATTTTCCCCCGTTCTTCCCATCTTTCCACCAGAATGTCAGGAGCAAATTCACAATTACGAAACTAACCTTCTTCAAACCAACAAACCCACTTTCAACCCAACCGTAAGGAAACCGATCTGACTTGAATCGACTTGACCCGACCTGGGATTATTCGACCCATTTTGTCCCCTGATTCGCCTGAGAACTAGGTAAAGAACATCGGAGAAACAGAAGAAGAAGAAGAAAACTACATTAATCCAACGGATGTCCGATGAGGAACATAAACCCCTATCTTCTTATTTACCGATTTCTATTACATATCTCTAATCTCCTGATATACTAGAAACCAAAAAGAGTTACATCAGCACTATTTAATCATGGCCAGTAGCAAAATCTGTTTCTGAATTGGAGAAATAAATGTTAACTCAGAGATTTTTGGTAGGGCCTCCAATGAAGAAGCTGCTAGTCAAAGTGTAACAGACCTTTTTGGTTTAACAGACTGGTGAAGTAAGCATTGTCGAAAAGGTTGTTGTCAGTTCCTCCAGAGAAGGGACAGTTGGGTCTTCTTGTTGCTGCAAAAAGATGAGAGAATGATGGTTTCTTTGAAGATTCTGGTCTTGAAACTTTATATTGCTCGGCCAATCATGTGAGAGCCACCATTTCATTAGAGAAGGAAGATATAATTATTATATAAAATTTGAAGTAAATTTTATCATATTGTAATTATTTAGCTATTTATTTTAATAATATTATTAATAGTTATTAATAAATATTACATAAAAGATTAAAAATAATTTATTAATTTATTTATTTATAAAATTTATTTCCATATTTTACTTAATATTTAAATTGTATAAATATAACACATTAAATAAAATTTATTTTTTAAATTTTAAAATAAAAACTAAAATTTAAGAAATAAAAACTACAAATTATTACAGAAAATAAAAATAGATCAAAATAACCTAATAAACAATTATTTTAGTGATTAAATGTAATATCTTGTCTTTTAAATTGTTGAAGGATCTAAAGTATTAAACTATTGAGTCACATGAGTGGTATTATATATAATGAACAAAGCTTTAAGCTAAGATATGTGCACACAGAGCCTCAGGCTTAACGTTTAATGAACCCAGTAGCCACAACGGATACGAGACCGATAATCAATAATTAGGTGCTCGATCACTACAAAATAAAAATGTAAGCGAGTCTTATTTTCATTTGTATTTGTATTTTTACATATGTTTATGAAAATGATTGCAAATGAATGTTGAATTATGAGATAACATTGTGTAATATTATGAGATTATTATATGAAGTTTTTGCATTCAGAAGGTGCTTTTGAAATGATTAAGTAAAGTGATTGCATTGATAAGGTGCTTGTTGAAGCATGATGAATAATGTGATATATGAGGCATAAATTTGTATGATTTATTATATTAATTGAATTGAGTTTTACTCATGTGATATATATGACATGTTGTGAGTGAATACATCGATGATGGTTTATTCATCGAGTTTGCAAAACTTATCAAATTTGCAATGTTGATTTTCAGGTGCTGAAAGGAGACCTTGCTTGTAAAGCAATCCAGTTGATGTCTAGTGTTGTCCATTTTGAAAACAAGAAATAACTCAAAGGTCTAGTCAACTGTCCTCTGAGGAGTTTAGATAGATTGCTTTTGTATAGTGTTTCATCTCATGTAGAAAATTTTGTATAAATAATGTGATCACAAATGGTTTTGTTATGTAAATATATAGATGGTTTGTAATGAAATGATAATGTAAAACATGTTTTGTTAATGAAATGGGATGAGTTGAAATTTTTGAATATTTATATTCTTTATGATGCCATATGAAGTGAATGTGATTGTTCTAACATGTCATTCTCATAGGGTATGTTCTTGAAACTGAAGATAACATAAGACAACATTAACCTTATCTGTTGACTCAATCAGTTAAGAATTTCAATAACGAAATGTCTTAAAGGGGGAAAATTGTAATATCCCGTTTTTTAAATTGTTGAAGGATCCAAAGTAAATGCAACATACTACTCCATATAACATATACCTGACATACCGAAAGATATTCGGAAACATGCTCTACAAAATGCATGTTACAACGATCACATTTCCAAATTTTTTAAGGCATCACATAACAACTCATTTCACATTTTAATCATTTTCCAAACAAAAGCATTTCAAATCTTTATTTTGACTCATTTCATTTACAATCACATTCAGTCACAATCATTTTGATTTCATACCTCGTAATATGTCAATTGAGTGCAATTTATCTAAATCACAATCATTTTGGTTTCATACCCCATAATATGTCAATTGATTGCAATTTATCTAAATCACAATTCATGTGTGTATGTTAGTATTATACATATGAATACAATCATAAAATCATATCATAAATGTATCAAATTCATTATATATGATTTCACTCATATGACTCAATAGTCTAATACTTTAGATCTTTCAACAATTTAAAGATGGGATATTACATTTAATCACTAAAATAATTGTTTATTAGGTTATTTTGATCTTTTTTTATTTTCTGTAATAATTTTTAGTTTTTATTTTAAATTTTAAAAATAAAAAATTCTTTAATTTGTTATATTTATAAAAATTTAAATTTTAAGTAAAATATAAAAATAAATTTTATAAATTAATTCATAAATAAATTAGTTTTAATCTTTTATGTAATATTTATTAATAACTATTAATAATATTAATAATATTGTTAAAATAAATAGCTAAATAATTAAAATTTGATAAAATTTACTTCAAATTATTAAATTTTATATAATAATTATATCTTCCTTTTCTAATGAAATGGTGGCTCGCCCGATTGGCTGAGCAATATAAAGTTTCAAGACCAGAAACCATAATTCTGTCGTCATTTTGCAGTGACAAGAAGACCTAACTGTCCCTTCTCCGGAGGAAGTGACAACAACCTTTTCCACAATGCTTTCTCCGGAGGAAGTGACAACAACCTTTTCGACAATGCTTACTTCACCAGTCTGTTAAACCAAAAAGGTCTGTTACACTCTGACCAGTAGCTTCTTCATTGGAGGCCCTACCAAAAATCTCTGAGTTAACATTTATTCCTCCAATTCAGAAATAGATTTTGCTACTGGCCATGATTAAATAGTGCTGATGTAACTCTTTTTGGTTTCTGGTATATCAGGAGATTAGAGATACGTAATAGAAATCGGTAAACAAGAAGATCGGGGTTTATGTTCCTCATCGGACATTTGTTGGATTAATGTAGTTTTCTTCTTCTTCTTCTGTTTCTCCGATGTTCTTTGCCTGAATCAGGGGACAAAATGGGTCGAATAATCCCAGGTCGGGTCAAGTCGATTTAAGTCGGATCGGTTTGCTTACGGTCAGGTTGAGAGGTTAGTTTCGTAATTGTGAATATGTTCTTGACATTCTGGTGGAAAGATGGGAAAAACTTAGGGTTGTAAGGGTTGAGAGGATTTCAGTGGTGTGTGAGAAGAAGAAGAGTGAAGAATGAACATAGCTGGGATTACAGCTGCAGGAGCTTAACACCTAATGCTAGGTGTCACCATCTTAAGTTGACATATGTCCATAGGCATGGTCCCCAATTGTCAAGTATATAAGCTGCCATATGTCACTTAATTGCTTAGTCCATTTGTCACACAACCATTGCTGCCATTTGTCAATTAATAACTTATGTCAAATGTTACTCATTCATCTATGCCAACTGTCACTTATTCATATGCTTAATCATTCTAATTTTTCATATATCCATTTGTGTTACCAATTGGTATTTTTTCTAGACCAAATGAACATTTTAATTCATCAATTTTCAAATTGTACCAAATTAATTCCAAATTTACGACTTGTAATCAATTAAATCAAAATGCGAGGCATAAACAATACGCAATTCATATCATGATCATTTTAACCTTTTCATACCCTGGAATAAGTCAATTGAGTGCATATACATTCTTTGCAATGTGTACTAAATCACAATTCATGTGTGTATGCTATTGATATGCATGTGAATGCATTGAAATTCATGAACTTTCAATGTTATAGGTTCTATGCAATAGTTTAGGGTTCTAATCCCTTAATTGAAAAATTGACTATTACAATTCTCTTTCCCTTAAGAAATTTCGCCCTCGAAATTTTTAATGATTTTGAGTTAGAATTAGTGATAGAAATTGATGAGTAAATGAAGTATAATTTAGGTATAACTGAGGTATGATCAATAGATTAGTATGATGGTGTTAAAATTTGAAAAAAGATTGAAGGAAAGGGATGGTGAATCTTCTGTTCACCTATTCCACGATTGTGGAAACAGCATGAGCTTCTACACACGATCGTGGGAAATTCCCTAGAGAAGCAAAGTTTCTGTTTTGTCTTTCCATGATCGTGGAAAGGTACCTACGATCGTGGGAACTACTTGGGAAGTAAAAAACTCTGTTTTGTGAGATTGTTGAACCAACTAAGGATAAGTTACTTTACTTTGGTGTATTTGCATTTGATTAAGGTTTGAAATGAACTTAGATGGTTTGATTGATTGATTAAGGGTTTGATAAGTTTAAGTTGATAATTGATGTTAGAATTAAGGAATGGACTGTTTGATATCAATGTATATGAATCTGTGAACAATGAGTTGTTAAAAAAATGAAGGTGTTTTTATGAATGTAAATGTGATGTAAGGGATATAAGTCATGAATTAGGTATGATTGAATAAGAATTGGGAAGTTGCACGAGTATGGAATGTTAGGAAGTGATGGATAAATTTATGATTGAATGAGTTTAAAGTAATCGAGATTTCTTAAGGCATTGATCTAATCGCTAATAAGTTATGTACAAGATATGACGAATGAATGACCAAGATTTGTGATTAAGGATATATACCTGGGGAAAATCAATTGAGCATGCATTGAATATAACGCATATTCATGTGTATGATTGAGTATTCATTTGATTAAACAAGTTAGTAATGTATACATACGTGTGTATTGCATGATATAGAAGCACAAATTGACCGATCGCATCCAAACATTGCCAAATGGTCGAGGCAATAGTTATCTGGAGCTTACTGTGAGTCAACCTAGATGTTCTCTCACCATAATCTAGTTGCTTTGTTTAAAATTTAGTTATTGAATGCTATTCATGTGATTGTGATAATTCCAGACCATCAATTGTCCGAGGAGAATGATATTTGGGAATGTATTGGAAGTGTTTTGTAAATGTACGTGAATATGGAAACATGTATTCTCAACTGAATGTTGAATGCCGAACTTAGGTTCGAATAATGTGATAAATGACTGGAATATCGAATGTGAAATAATGAATGCATCATATGTGAAGTGTTGCATTTCATTACATTGAAATATATGAACAGATAAAGGAGTTGTGACCGAAGTGACCCAATTGAAAAAGAGCTTAAAGCTAAAATATGTGCACACAGAACCATAGACTCAATGATTAATGAGCTTGGTATCTATAATGGATACGGGACAGTTATAAAATGAGCTCGATATTCGCAACAGATACAGGACGGTTATGAAATGAGCTCGGTATCCACAATAGGTACAGGACAGTTAAATAGGCGCTCGGTCACAACAAAATCAAAAAATGAAAGTGGAATCTCGTGTGCATTTGGATCCATATCTTTACATGTACCATGTGAATATTTGCAAAAAATGACTAAATTGAGTCGATATAATGATATGCTATGTTTGTGTACATGTGGATGATATGAACGAGATGAAATGAATGATTAGTTTATCCTAAAATGATTATATATATGAAATGTTTGTATTCATAATGAGCTTGTTGAAATTTGATGAATACTGCAATCAATTACTAAATTTTGAACGATATGATATATGGGAATTGATTCAGAATGATCTGAGATACTGATTGAACTATGTTATATACTTGTGATGTTGATGTCTATTTGAGTGAGCACATCGATGATTGTTTACTCATTGAGTTCGCAAACTCATTAAAATTACAACGTTGATTTTCAGGCTCAGAGGAGATCTAGCTAGTTTAGTTGAAGTAACTTGCTGCATTTGGAAATGAGTCAATGTCGGGATTAGTTATACCTGCAAATGTCTTAATTATGTTGCATAAAAAATTGTATCTTTCAACTATTGTATATTTACAAATGAATTTGGAATTATAAGAACAATTGAGACTGTATATGTTTGTGAATAAAAATGCAACAACATGATTATTGGAATGTTTTATGTTATGTGCGATGGATTAAAATGTAAGACGAATTGATTTAATTGTCTTTATGTGTCATTTTCGTAGAGTATGTTCCCGAATACCTTTCGTATATCGGATACATACTCTATGAGAGTGGTATGTTATATTAAATTACCTCCAAACATCTTAAATTGTTTATTAACATGAAAGGTATTATAAATAATATTGCCCATAATAATACAAAAACTATCTAAATGATAATTACATTGCCTCTTATCTTTAAAAACTTGCTTTGTTGCCTAGCAATATTTCTGTTGTAACTAGGATAACATTTGGGCTCGAGTCTAATGCAATTTGACGTGAGATTAACAGGTTAGATCTGAATTGATAGGCTTAAACTTGGCCTTGTCTGAAACCCAACAATTATGTGAAAAAAGACGTCACTTTGTAAAAAGTATGTCGTTTTTTATCTTTTTAATTTAAAAATTAAAAATTAAGTCTAGATGGGCTGAAAAGCTCACCTGGACTTTAAGGTGTGCTTGTTTGGAGGGTATGAAAAAAGGGGTATAGGTATGAAATCAAAATTGATGTTTGGTATGAAACTATCATTGAAGACCTAGGAGTTTCATTCCTTAGTTTTAGGCAATCCTCCATTTCTCTCATAATCTAGAGGAATGAGAGTGATTGTTATGTTTTTAATTTTTTATATATAGAGAATAGATAAAAGGTATAATTATGAGCCAAATAACTTCATAAGTAAAGCTTTAATTTCAATAATCAAATTTATGGTGAAATCAATTAAATAATTAATTACACTTAATTAATTAAAATATAATTATTCATTAATTAAAATATTGTAACTAATTAATTACAATATAATTAATTAAAATTTTATTATTAATTAAAATATAACTATTCATTAATTAAAATATTATAATTAATTAATTAATTACAATATAATTAACTAAAATATAATTCATTCATTAATTAAAATATAATTCATTCATTAATTAAAATATAATTCATTTTATAATTAATTAATTACAATATTTTTTTATAAACCAACTAGTATCAATGGTAATGGTAATCATTCATTCCTCTTAACTAACTATCATAATTGTAATGATAATATTCATTCTCATTCTTATTACCATTACCTCATACTAACCAACTGCACCCTTAATTTTCTCCTTCAAGAAAGATCAGGGTTGACTAGTCAAGGTCTCCACTTCCTTACTTGGTTTTAAAACCCGGACCGGACTGACCGGTCCGACCGGTGACCGGTCGGTGGTCCGGTCCGGTTGATCCTTCAAAACCGGTTGTTAATTGACCTAGTCTGAACCGGTCAAAACTGGTCAATTGACCGGTCGGACCGGTCCGATCCGACAATTTTTTTTTGAATTTTAAATTTTTTTATATTATATATAATTAAATATAATTATTGCATAATTATTACGTCACACCGGTTCGACCGGTGGTTGAACCG
>JANIJH010000225.1:3044484-3081881 GCA_024520975.1 Erythroxylum areolatum | reverse complement strand
ATGATGGTATGTATAGAGCTCACAAAACAATTATAAATATTTTTAAAGGGAAGGAGAAATTGTACAAGCCTTATATAGATATTATTATGGGATAAGCATCTTACTTAAAGGATCCACTTAGCAGCTTATTTTCTCAATCCTTACTGTTTATATAGTGGAGAAGAATGTACAATTTATATTATGAGCTGTTTGTTTGATGTGATTGAATGTAGAGGTATTTTCTCTATTGAAGAGCACTTACAAGCGATAAATGAAATTAAATTGTATCGTGAAGATTTGGAGAGTTTTGCTAGATCATCAGCAAAGAGAGAACTTATGTTGAAAAAAGTGTAGCCAAGTAAGTTTTATACTTTTAATTCATTATTTACTTATTAATAATAAATTTTTTTATCATAACTATTAATTTAATATACAGTGCTCCAACATTGAGAAAACTAACTATTAAGTTACTCAATCAAACAGCTTCTGCATCAGGTTGTGAACGTAATTGGAGTGTTTTGAACCTATTCATACAAAGAAACGAAATCGTTTGGAACATCAAAGACTTAATGACCTTGTTTATGTTACTTATAATTTGAGAATGAAGAATAGGTATTTTATAGTTTTGTTTTTATTTCAATAATTTTATTTTTATTATTTATTTTATAATTTCTCTATTATGTATTCAGAGCGTTCAGTAAGAAGAAAAGACGATTTTTGATTGATTGTATTGAACGTATTAATTTTTGGATCAAAAAAGAAGAATTATCACCTGATCTTGATTATAATGAACTTGAAAAGACGATTTATGAAGAAAATGCATTTATCACAACGAATGAATTAAGAACATCTACTGATGGTCAATTCAAGTCGTATTTTGGTCATATTTTTTATACTGTATTATAAGTTTACAATTGAGAATAATTTTATACATTACTAATTTGTAATTTATTTTAATGTAGTAGAAGAAGTTTATGCAAATACTTTAGATGAAAGCGTAGTTTATGAATCTTTAAATAGCGTTGAAGAATTTGGAGCTTTTGACGATGATGAGACATAACCTCCTTCAAAAATAAAATTTGATTTTTATTGTCATTTTAGACTCACATTTATTTATTATTAATTCATTATATAATAATAGACATTGATGTATTTTTTATTTCAATAAAATATTTTATTTTTACTTAGTCTTATAAGTTTTAATTCTTATTTATTATATATCGATTTTATAGCGGTTCACTACTGGTTGACTCTTAAACTTTTTTTTCGATCGGTTCGATGTCCGATCCTATTTTTAAAACATTGTTTCTAATCATCTCCTTCCAACAATATTTGATCTTCTTACACGACAAAGAAAGAAAATAGGAATGACAAATATGGTCCGACCCGACTTTGACATGAGTTGACTAGGCTATGGGCTGAGACAACTTGGCCCAATAGAAATGTACAAAATAACGTCGTTTTGTCAAATTTTTTTAAATATGAGATTGGGTCAACTCGCCTGTGGCCCATGGGGTCATGGTCCAGGCCACGGATCAGGCAGCCACTGGTTCATCGCCTAGCCCATTACCATTTTTAAAAGAAATGCATAAACATAATCAAATAACATGAACATATACTAATTAATCACATTCAAATCGTTTCTCTCAATTGAATTCTATAAGTATGGTGTAGATATCCAAGTAAAATACATTTTCTTTGTAGTTTAAAAAATCTTAGAAACTACTTGATTTTTTGGGTTTTCAAAAAAATTTATTTTGTTTTTTAGTTTTTTAAAAAAAAATCTCCCTGACTTCAGATGAAACATATATAGTATGAACATCAAGCACGAATTAATCAAATGATTTATATGTTGATTCAACGTAGTTTTTAAACTTAAACTTAACTAATTAAATTTGAGTGAAACTAATAATTTATTATAATTATTTTAAATTATTAATTTAAATTAATTTTAATTAGTTTGAGTCAAATTTAAAGATTGAGTTAGATTATCATATTGGTTACATTTTATTAATTCACATATGATGTTTATACTACGTCTATTTTGTCGTTATGCTCTAATCGAAATTGAAGAGAAGAAAATTTTCTAAAATATTGAAAACGAGAGGAATTCTTTTTGAAGATTTTAAAGATTAAAGATTTTTTGAAATTTCTTAATTTACAAAAGAGATCTATGTCGTTTACCCAAAGATATCCACTTTTGTAGTCATGTTCTAGTAGGTGGAATAAAAAATAATAATTTCTATTACCTTTCGGAAAAATGAGTTGCAAAATCTTGTTTTAATGTATTTTGAAAAATATTATAGCATTATGATCAAAGTTTAGGATATCGTTTCGTAATGGCCAATACATGATCAAAATCGATATGAACTGGAGGGTCGGTTATATCGAATTTAAATATCGATTGGTACTGACTAGTTTCGGATAGTATCGATATAGAAAATTTTAAAAAATAGAGAACTAAAGACCGACTAAATATCGGTCGGTACCGAAAATTTTAAAAAATTTAAACCCTCCCTTCCTCTCTCCCGCCTCTCCTTCCCCCCATTTTTTCAAAGTCCTTTTAATTAATTATTTTATCCACTTCAACTTTTATAATTATTTGAATTTTTTTTAAAAATAAAATAAATATTTTTATTACGAATAATAATTATAAATTAAATAAAACTTAAAAATAAATTATTTTATTTAAATTTATTTTAATATGTTATATAATATTTATCAATAAAATATTAATAAAAATATTTTATTTTTAAAATAAAAAATTTAAAAATTATTATTTATAAACTAATATTTATTTTATATATTTTACATTATTAAATCAAAATTTATATATTTTAAAATATATATTAAATTTAATTATATTTATTAATAATTATTAAATTAATTTTATAAAATTAAATTAAAATTATGATTATTATTTATTATTTTAATTTTTAGATACATGGTGAAAAATATACAGTAAAACTATGCAATATGATAATAAATTATTTTATAATTTTAAAAACAATTCAGTACCACTTTATAAATCAAGATACTTTTAATTCAATATTTTTATATACGACAAAAACCTGTCTTAATTTGTACGAAAATTAATCTTTCAGGAATTTCTTTACTAGAACCTTTTTTTGAATTTCTACGAACCGAGTCTACGAAAAAACAAAACATAGATGTCTGATGCTAGGGATTAAGACTTGATAGATGTGACCATATGTACAATTATTGCAGTTCCTACTCCTAAGGTCTCGGCCGCCATTAAATTTTCGATGATCCCACCAACTCCATCATTTATATTTAAGGTCGTGAATGTGACTGTAACATATATGCTTCAACCAAGTAATAATGTATGACAATATCGTACTAGTGGCAACAATACTCCATTAATATGTTTCTTTTTTTTTTTTTCTTCCTACCTTCTCCTCTTACTTTATGAATTGACTAGTCCATAATGTTAGTTAGTAATACGTAAACCTTTGAATTGGTGTGTAAACAAGCAACCAAAGGTACCTTCGTGCTTGTCGTGCTCTTCCTCTTTTTATATGAAACAGTTGGGAAATTGTTATTATGGCAAGTTCTCACTTAAGAAAGAATGTGTTCTTAATTTCACTTTCGGTTGTTCTACAAATGAATGGATCGAATCGGATTAGAATATGAAATGATAAATTTAGTTTGGTTAACTTTCTGATCATCATAAAGATCAGTTAACGCGTTTTTAAGATATAGAACATTATCTCTTAATTGTAATTGATATTGGTTAACATCAATTTCATATATTCAATGGTCTAACTTTGGATAGAAAGTACCGTGAATTTAAGATAAAATTTAGTGAACACCATCAATAGAATTCCTCAGCTTCTGTAGTCCAACGCGGAGCATGGTAGATGAAATCCAAAATGTCAGATATTTTCTTGTAAAAATATAAAGTTTCAACGTCAATTTCACTATCACACCTTCTCGAGAAACATTTCTTACCTCTAATGGCACAATCACTTGATTGAGATATCTCAAACTCAGCCATGTACATGACACAGAATGAGTCTGACTCATGATCTACTTGAATTGGACCTGTGATGAGATTCGATTCATATAATCAGAGAGTAAAAGGAAAATTTTTGTATGTTGTAGAGGTGAAGAAGATTTGGAGACACTGATCTCACTTTGATTACCAAACTTTGAAAAACCAATACAAATAGGGTTTATTTTCTGATAAATGAAAAAAAAAACTAAGTATTAACCACAAAAATTGATCAGCAGATCACCTTTAGGTTACAAATTACTAACAACCAAAGGTTGTTTTCTACTTGTTAATCTGCCATGCATAGAGAACATTACTCTTAATTACAGGATTTTTGAGTTGACATATTCAAAGAAATTTTACATACATACACAGCATGTCCTTGTATAACGTTGACTTAGCTTTTTGTAAATTACTTTGGATCAAGACATTTGAAGAATCCATTATTTTTCTAAAATCAAAGGTTAGGTTTAGACTTAAGGAGGTTCTTTGCCGACCTTATTAATTAGGATCTAAGGTACACCAACCTTATCAATGTAAGAACAAAGCAAAACAAGGGCTTGCCTTGGACTCTATCTATCTAGTAGTAATACCTTAGGATTATCTACTTCATTGCGGTATTATTAGGTTGCTTTTGTATGAAATCGAGATCACTTAATTGGTTGGTGAAGACCGAGAATGTAAGTAAAGATTAATTTTACTTCTTAATTATTTTGACAAGCAACAATTCTTTGACTTCTTTAACTAAATTCACCCTTTTTTATATATTTTTTACTCCATGGATGAACATAATCAACATCAAAAAGCCTGGATTTACCAGGTTAATATTACAGTCAATTTCTTGTGAGAAAAGGGAAACAACCCAACTGCTTGCGTTAGAAAGTATGTGATTTGCGTCTCCCTTTTGCCTTTCTTTTTGTCGTAAGATAATGTTTTTACATAATAGTCAAACAACCCTTAAGTTATCTATAGGCTACATACCCAATTACCTAGACCAATTGTAATTAGTTATTGTTTTTAGTCCTAATTTTTAATTAATTACTGACTTTACTCTTGTGTAAATATTCATTCTTTATATTAGATCAACCTGCTCAACACACTTGTATCAAAACTTATCCAAAGTCATAGAGCTTGTGTTCCATATGGGTTTGAAAAATAAAGAGAAAATTTAGGCCGTACATGCATTTGATCTTCTAAAAGTCTTAAGCTTTGGAAGGTCTTTCATTTACGTTCAGTAGAAATGGACATGAGTGAAGGTAATACAATAATGGAGAAGTCAAAAGCCAAATCTGTCCCAAACCTAACACTAGTGGAAGACCTTAGCCTAGACTCAACCCCTTTTGGTTGCCATCCCTAGACATATATACCACCGTCGAATTGGATTTGTTGATTAGAATGAGAATGAGACCATTTTGAGTATATTCTTAAAGGAAAGCATCAAGAGGAACTTCAAATTCGATTCTACCACTTGATTTTTAGTTATTGTTTCATCAAATTAATAACTTTCACATAATACGTAATTTACAAGAGATTACTTACATTTAATATCAATTATTGGAAATACTAAATTTACCTAAAACACAAAAATAGAGATAAGTCATTGAAATTTGTCATAAAATGAGTACTTGAATTGAAAAATTGATCATTGAAATTTGTCATAAAATGAGTACTTGAATTGAAAAATTGAACATTTATTTTGACTTTTATTGTTCCATTAGTCCTTTTTTTTGGTTATATTATATTCTTTAAATTGAGTTTTAATTAATCTTTTTCTAATTTTTAGTAGATGGAATTCTCTTTCTAATTTTATTGTGTCTATTCATATCTAGTGCCCAAAACAACTTTATTTTTAACCATTAGACAGGATTAGATAGTCTCTAAACTTATGTTTAATAGCTAAAATGATGTCGTTTTAGACATTAAAGCAGATTATCTTAACTCACTTTTTGGTGCATGATATGTATCTAGAAACAGAATGCTCATAATAAAAGTCAATGAGAAACGATAAAAGTCAAGTGTCAACCCGCTTTTATCTGTTTAAGAAATTGTTTTCCGCTGCTTTGAGAAGTGCAATTTGATCAAATAGGAAGCAATCTTTCATGACCTTTGTGAAAACATTTGGTCAAAATAATAATAAAAAATGTTAGCTGTCACTCAAAAGTCGCCTTGTCCAATTAAGGTTCTATAACCCAAAACCTTTTTGAAAAATATCTATGTAATCCATATTTTGTTATAAAAATTTCCTAATTCCTTGTTAATTTGTTAAAAAATCACTTACAAAGTCTTAAATCTATATATTTAATAGAGTCAAATTCTAATAATTACATAGTTTAAAAATGAAGAAATAACTTATAATCCCTTACAATTCTTTTTCATGGCTTCATTTACTAATTCATTTGATCTTCACTTGATAATATGTACCCTTATAAAATCTTCAATTCCAATAAATGGTAGCAAAGTTCACTATTTTTTATTAAAAAATATATTCATAACATTAAGAAATTATGAATATAACAGACTAATTGTTTAACTATAATGGACATAAGGTCTCCTAATTAAATTATATAGCATTAGTGTATTTTAGGATATCTTCAAATATCTTTTTGAGTTATTATCATTTTAAAATTTAACATTCATATTTTATATCAATATCTCGTTACTAGTTAAGGGTAAGGCTGTATAATATTAGATCTTCCCAAATTTTGTATATTAACAGAATTTTTAATAAGTTGTTGTTATTAATATGTTGGATTATTAAATATGTATTTAAAAAATAATAAATGTGGGCATTTTGATATACAAGAAAAAAAAACTATCTCAATACCTATCAATATCTTAGAAAATTAAATAAAAGAAGGAAGATTAGATTAGTTGTGTCTCTATTATGATTGCTTGCTAGTCATATAATTCCCAACTTTTTGTGTTTCTAACTACTTGGGGTCCCTCTTATCATTGAAGGATCTTTCTACGTCACTTTTTGGACATTGATGCTTTAGTCAACTCTCCCTTTCTCTGTGTCTTGTAGATAAACAAAAAATTATGAAGACATAATCATATGCAGTATCTCCCATTACAATAAAAACCAATTAAGACGATCAAGATTGCGATAGACATGGAGTTTGGAGCCACTTCCTCTGGAGTGGTTGGCTAGTTCAGATCAAACGGTTTTGGTCAATCACTTGATCATCTTACTTACCCTGAAAAATACTTATAATCCAATAATGTATAAACAACATGAATGATTATAATGACAGATCAAAAAAAGAAACTTTAACTCCTTTTCATGTGTGAACACCAAGACTTCTCAATATAATCACCTGTGATGAATCAGTAATCGTCTTTTCTTTTCTGGGTTCGCTATGTTTTCTTACTTAGAAAAGAACTTCTGATAATAATATAAACGACGAGTTCCAAGTGAGCACAGGTGTTATCTGCTATCAGGTTAAATAGCTTGTGAAGACTTTTCAGGACTAAAACTTGGAAAATTTGTACGCAATTTCTTGGAAATCAAGCAATCTTCATAGTGTATATGTTTCAACCATAGCAATGTCAGCACGTTTCCAGAGTCCAAACACAAGGAAAACAAATTCTTCTACAAAAGATTATAATATGCATGCAAGTTGTGCTTCTGTTTCTCGAAAACCACCTGGGCTGAGATTCACTGGATATTAATCCATCGTGCAATATCATTTCAGGAATGTCATATTGTGATTGAAACAGGAAAAGGAACTTCGTCATCCAAATGAGTCCTTAATCACAAATATTAAATTGGTGATGAACCCTTGAAAAAAGAGTTGCAGATAGATCGCCAATGACACAGATTTGAAAACGTGTAATATACCTACTCCTGGACATGAAAGCTATGTACTAGAATGATAAGCGCAAAGGTTAATGTGAACCGAAGGTTACAGACGACATGACCAGTATATAATCTATAGACTCTAGAGTCTAGAATATTTCACAAAAGAAGTAAGTCCTGGTGTAACTCCGAACCTAGGATGTTTCTTGAAATAAAGGGTGTTCAAGGAGGAGGTGATCAGGCCAAAGGGAAGGAGCATCTCCACCGTAGCTTGAAAGAGTGGAAGAATCGCCGGTGAAGTTGATCGGAGAAGGCTGTGTATAGACAGGAGCGCCTGATGGAGGAGATGGGATTGAAGACAGAGGAAGATATGGAGAGTTAGTTGAGATCTCTCCATGACTGAACACTGTAAAGTCAGGAGCTTGAGTCAATTGGGTTTCCTTCAATTGTGTTTGATAGCTGCAAGGGACTTGCAAGTCAGGCAAATGAGAGAAAGGGACATCCATGGCCTCAAGACCGTGAAGAGAGTTGGGTGTTAAATCCATTTGGGTTGAGGTTGCAACTGGGCTGTGCTTGACAGAAGCAAGAGAATTCAATAGGTAATAAGTGTCCATGTCACTGAAACTGTTAGTGTTGATGTTTGAGCTTGTTGCTGTGGAAGATGGAGTTTGCGGCTGGAGAAGGTACTGTAAGTATTGAAGCCTAGCCATCTGTGCAGCTTCTGCTTGGAGTCTCGCAGCATGTTCTTCCACAGAGTGACTGTCCATAAGCTCCTTTAGGTTAGCCAGAGCTATAAGATGAGGCAAGCTAGAGAAGATGTCAGCTCGAGGACGATGAGTCATAGGATCAAAACCCATCTGTATCAGCTTTTTCTTGAGATGGGTATTCCAAAAGTTCTTAATTTCGTTGTCTGTCCTACCAGGTAGCTGGCTTGCAATCGCCGACCATCTGGTATTGAGAAAAGAAAAGCAAAACCATGAGCATATGATGAAGATCCATGTCGAATCAGAGATTACTATCAGAATCAAGTCAATTACTTGTTGCCAAGAACAGCATGAAGATTAAGAATCGTCTGTTCTTCTTCTGCAGAAAACTTTCCTCTCTTGATATCTGGCCGTAAATAGTTTGTCCATCTCAGTCTGCAACTCTTCCCACATCTGTTAAGACCTGCAAAACAAGTTATTCTAGTTCATCAGAGGCAGAGACATAGTCAAAATCACATAAAAGTCATCTCAATTTGAATAGACACTGTACCAGCAAGTTTAGGGAGGGCTCTCCAGCTTCCATGACCATGTTTCTGTATGTATTTGACAAGCTTTTGATCTTCTTCGGGAGTCCAGGGACCTTTCTTAAGTCCACTCTCATCACAACACGGAGACCTTCCCATTCTTGTGGCTATAATATGATCACTTGCTTGTCTCCTCCTTCAAACTAAGAGATATGTCTGCCTCCTGCCAATCCAACCAGTAACTCGAGGCTTAATATTTATATACAATCTTGATCTTGGCAGCTTCCCATCTGCTAGCAAAATAGGTATGCCCTTGTTCTTCTTGAAATGTCAAATTCATCCTCCTTGGGAAATGATTTCCATTTTCTTAGGACTTTTTCTTTTTTGAAATTTCTTAGGACTTATTTAATGTCAATGAAGTTATTATTTCCTTAGTGGTGCCAACTTAGCCCCCACAAGCCATTTTTAATTACAATTATTTAAGTTCTATTTATTAATTCCAAAAGTCTAATTTAATACTCCATTTTTATTTAAAAATATACTTAATACTGCAAGCTTTAATTTTCGTCAAATAAACTTTATTTTTATAATTTAAAGACATATTTTCAAATGGCCTAACCATGCAATTAAAGTGACAAACAGGTGGAAGTTGAGTGACAATTAGAAGACGACCAAGGTTTGCTAATTTAATAATTCAAAGAGATTAGTATTAATCAGCACATTAGCGGTGGTCAAGGGAAAAGAGGAGGGAGGAACAAAAATAACAATATATGATTCTTTTTTTTTTTTGGTTGCAAGTGTCTGAGGAGAGTCTCAATTATGAGAAGACACCTTTAAGTCATTCATATTTAGATTAATCTTTGCTCGAGCTGAATAGGTCTTTTACAGAAGGTAAATTCTGACTCTAAATCTTAAACGATTGCATACTTAAGAAAGATTCGAACTTTCAACCTCAGTTAAAGAAAAAAAAATCTTTTAACAACTCACCGAGCCACATGGGTTAGAATATTTGATTAATAAATGTAATCAGAAGATGTTGGCGTCAAAGAACAGGTGGCACGTCACCGCTGGTCATAGGAACTCATTCCATGCACGCAACAAGCTACTCGTTTCGTCACCCTGTGCATGGCTTGCCAATAATTTTCATCTTACGTATTATCAATTTACTTAATCACAAGTATAAACAAATATAGGCAATTAAATATCTATTACATTAAACAAATAACAGGACATACCTATATATATATATATATGTTTATATCAATATTTTAAAAACTGTTTCAGAAATTAAACTGATAAGACAAAAAATTTAAGGCTTAAAAGTTTCAATCAGTATTAGACTGTCATAAAATTGGATAAAAATTAAATAAAATTAAAATTTTTGAAATATAATTGAATGAGATTTTTTATATATCAAAAAATTTGAAGTTTAATTTAAAAAGAATTATTAAATAAAAATTAATTGATTTATTTTGTTTACAAAAAATTTATAATTTATAAAAATTAACCGTTTAATTAATCAACTGATTGATTTTAATGAAAATTTTTAAAATAAATTGAACTGAAAATTTTAAAATAGAACCCAAATTTAGATGGCTTAAAGTTTTTGTAATTGAACTTGTCAAATCGAATGAATTTTTTGAAGTTTGTCAATTTTCTTTCCCAATATAAAAAAGAGAAAGGAATTTAGAGAGAAGCAAAAAAATGTATTTATGTGTCTCAAATTATATACATAAAGAATATTTTTTAATTAATTCCTAATTAGATGCTACTCATCATTTACTCTAGATAATAGAATTTACAAATATTAAATTCATCAAATTCTTAATTACAAATTATGGGTACTCCATAATTATATACGGTGCAAATATAATTATAAAAAATGCACGTGTAATTATAAAAAATAAAATTTTCATTGAAAATGTTGAAAAACAATAACTCCTAAGGATGCTTGGGTCGATGGAGTGGAAGCATGAGGTCAAAAGGTCTTGTATTCGAATTTATCTACTTACATTCTTTCGATTGAGTCTATCGTATAGGACTTATCTAATACAAAATATTTGATTAGTGTAATTTACGGGCTATTGCGTCCATCATTTCTTTGCTCGTGTTATGCCACAAACATAATTTATAAGGGAGTATTTCATATAATCATGCATAGACATCACATCTTATGTATTATTTTGCGTATCTTGTTGAAAAGATTATCTTCAGGAAGATATATAAGGCAGTTTGACTCATACCCATTTATTGAACTCTCTGTAATTAAAAAAAGAGAGTATCTTTAACAAAGACTAGGCTGTATACGTACTTGCCACTGTCTATTCAGCATAGCTCACGGGTAAGACTCGGGAAGTTTTGTGACGAAGAGAATGTAATTTAACTATGTTTTTGCTTATGCTAGCTAGGTTAGATATAACTGGTTTATCTAAACTCGAACCAAACACTTCCCGAAACACAGATTTATGAGAGTGGCAGGTCTTAGTCATATACACTAACTACATATTTTTATTCTCTGATCAATTCACGTTTGCTTATAATATGGCTTCATACTCTACTAGATGCTCTCTTAGAAGCATATTCTATGGCTGTTATGTACAATCTCTCATAATCAGTGCGATCATACTTCCATTGATATTTCATGAATTCACCTCTTTAGTAAGCAATTGACTCCAAGTATTGCAATTTTGGCAATTGTCAGTAATATTAATATGTATTCCTTATATGTAGTTAGGTTGTGTGTGGTGTTGAATATTTTACAAGAGTGAGTTCCCTCGTGTGTGCATGATCATATTGCATTCTAACCAACCACATCGCCAATGGGCCACGTTTCGGTCCCCCATTCCCCACTTTTGCCTCTATGTGATTAATGCTAATACCTACTTATAAAAATACAAAATCATATAATCATATGCAATCAACATTTTATATTTTATGCCATTATGCAATCTCCATTCAATACTATTAGCATGCGTGTATTAGTGTGCTTATTCACTTCTAAGTTACTATTTATATCAAGTGCATAGTTTTATAAAATTATAAGGGATTGCAAGTGATATTACTATTGTTAATTATAACTATAACGTATCACATTTAATTCCAATAAAAATCATGGAAGGACGTGACCTCTTTGACCAGTAAGGGAGCTAGTTAGAGGAGAGGTTGGTGCAGCAAACACAGAAATTCTATCACCTTGTCGAGATATACAAGACCCTTGTTCTTCTTCTTCTTCTTCTTCTTTAACCCCCAAAAGATGTGTTAATGGCGGCGAGTTCTTGGTGCCCTTTGTCCCTGTTGTATCAGATCAGATATGTTATCTGCAGAAAATTTTCTGCAGAAGTGAAGAACAATGAATTAAATCTTGAAACTAGCTATGGTGTTAATACAGTTAACAGGACCAAAAGTCATATTTACAAGGTTCAATTCCAAAACTCAGATTATATGCGTTCACTACTTTTGAAACGAATACAATTTTGTTAATAGAAATATGAATCACATCGAAACGAATGCAAATGCTTTCTTCTGTTCCTCTGCAAGAAAACCAAGAAAAGGCCACAAAAATCAACAGAATGTTCTTAAAGAAATCAGGCTTGAGTACAAGCATTTCCATGGTATTTGATTTCTTTACATTTTATCAGAAACTTGACTCCAAATGTGCTCTACACGATAGCTAAGCAAGCTTAGTATAATCGTATTTTGTTGTTATTGTATCCATTGTCATTTATAACTACCCTAATCATTTACAATTTCCAGATTACTCGTAATTATAAACTTCGATATAAAGTTCAATGGGTCCAGGTCACAGGACAAAGTCTGTCGGTACGGTCATCATTTACTTACCACATAAGCTAAGTTTTTTCTAACCTTAAAGGCGCTTGTCAAAGGTTCACATCAATGGCCACAAAGGGTCAAGGCAAACAAGGACGAGAATTGGTTATATTCATAGGTTTTGTCCTCCCTCATTTTCTTGTTCACTTACCTCATTTTCCTTTCTCCACAAGTTTTGCCAGTAAGAGAAACCAAAGTCAGCTGTCGTTAGCAATAGGTTAAAAGGGAAAGGAACATAAAGCATATGTGTATATATAAGATAAGACTTCTCTTAAATTTCTATTAAAAATAACGATGAAAACTTATGCAAATTAACTTAGCTTTTAACTCGACCCAATTTAATCAAATTCGATTTAAATTAAAAATTTAATATAATTATAATAAAATAATAGTTTGAGTCAGATTTAATTAGTTTGATTTAAATTGAAGAGTTGATTGGATCATCATACAATTAATCTTTAATTAGTATAATTGTGATGTTCGTGACGCATGTATTTTATTATTATTATTTAATTAAAATCTTAAAAATTCAAAATTTTTAAAAATTAAGAAAATTTTTAAAATTTTCTGGAAAAGATCTATGTCTTTTACTCATTAAAAAAGTAAAGAAAACGTACTAAAAGATCTATGTCCTTTGCTCATAAAAAAGAGTAAAGCAAACATCCTAAACCACCTGCTCACGAAACCTAGTTAAAAGATTTCTTCACATGAAAAGATCAACAAAGTGATCATATTACTTCTTCAACTAGGGTTCCTTGTCGGATGGACCATCCTCCTCATGAAGGTCATTAAACTAAAGGATTTAGAAAGCTAAGTGATGTCACTCACAAAGAAAGCATACAATCTCTGTAGATTAGAAAAATAAGATGGTTGTAGTTTCAGCTAAACAACTAATTTGCTTGTTCTGTTAAGTTTCCACCCGATACATCTAAACTCGGACTTTCTGTGCTTCTTCCATGCCACGTATTGAGTTTCTTGTCGTTCCATTTCCATGCAGAAGGAAACCCTAGTTATATGTAAAAATGTTTTCGATCTCTTCGAGAAAGAGAAGTTAACATCGTCGATATCAGGTCTTGTCAATATCTGTTGCAATGATCATGCTTTAAAACTTTAATCACTTGGAACTTAAAGAGGATTATAATATAAATATCGTTCAATTTGCCACCATATCCTGTCTAGATTTTATGCTCTAACAATCAAAGTATATATATCTACGTTTGTAAAAGGAAAATCGAACTAAACGTATTATAGACTTGTTTGATTAAAATAAGCTAAGATTGGTTGAAGACTAGTCAGGTTATTTCTCTAACGAATGACAGTGATAGTCCCTCTAAGTATCTATGTAGTTGAATGAGAAGTTAATTAATACCGTCTTTGGAGTAGAAAGAGTTCGATGAAGATAGTTCATGCATAACATGAACTTTACAAAGTTCCATTACGTCCATTACACGTGAGCTGTATTTATGACCATATACATGTATATTGTCAATCACCAACTTTCACCCTTTTCAAGTATTCGTGGCCTAACAACCCTAATAGAAAAAGACAAGAACATATTGAAGAATACAAGTGGGGTATGGAAGATCTGTGCTAATTTCATCATATCTTTACTATTTCAATGACAATTACATGTGTTTACCGAAGTTCAAGTAGTCGACTAATTATGTAACATCCCAAGTGTTAAGGACATTATTATCGAATATGAACTCGAAATGGAATCGTTCAGACTTGATCTAATGTAAATTGTGATTCTATTTTATTAATTTAAACTTAAAAATATTAAATTAAGTTAATTAAAGTAATAATTAGTGCATTGCCAAAATATTTTTAATTAATGTTTTAATCACACACTGTTTACATTAATATAAGAGAGGTCAAGTTTTCTCAACGGTTATGACCAACTTTAAAGATCACATCCTTCTTAATTTTAAGTATATATACGATAAATGTTCAAATCAAGTCACCGAGTTGTGCTATATAAATTTGTTTTAGGCATCAACTACCATGTCATTTGGTGGCTTAACTTCAATAGGCAATGACATCATAGTTAACAGGTCAGGATAGCGAAAGATAGTGAAACTGATAGTTGATATATATATATATATGATTGGTCAATTATTATATTTCATGTAGTAAGCAAATGCAGATACAGCACATCATATCACACACAAATATGTACACACAAATAGGCATGAACTTATTCAACCTAATTTGATTCAAAAGTGTTGAATTAAACTAGGTTTGGTTTTGTTTAAATTCAAAATTGTCAAATTAAACTCGATTTGATTATGATCAAAATCGAATGATAATTAAGCTAGAAAAATTCAACCTAAGACTCCATTAGTAATATGTCATATATATATAATTGTCAAATTAAACTTGATTTGATTATGTTTAGGTTGAATTTTTCCAACTTAGTTATAATTCGAGTTCAAACATAATCAAATCGAGTTTAATTTGATAATTTGAATTTGAACATAATCAAACCGAGTTTAATTCAACATTGTTAATCAAATTAGGCTGATTATCTTGCATAATTTTTTTCTAATGTTATATAATTATGATTTCAAATTAAAACAATGCAGAAATCTTTATTTTTAATAGATTTATTCGAACATGTTTATATTAAGTTCGAGTCAAGATTAGGGTAAGAATATTCAAACTCAACCTTAGAAAGAGGTTTCAAAATTTTAATTATACATGAAGATCGAATGAGTTGAAAATTCGAGTGTTCGTATCTAGACCCACCAAAGGCTATGGCCTACGAGAGAATCCATGATATCTCCTCCTAAACAACATATATGCATCTTCTAAATAAAACAGAGGTGTGTTGTGTAGGCTGAAGAATCATGTGTTAGCTATAGGGTTACTTCCAAGTAGGACCTCATCCTGAACTGATCCTCTACTACAAGAGATGCTACATCGTGAAGGTAAAAATTGGTGAAAACATTTGTACAATTTTGTATCTAGTTAAACCCCAAGGTCACAAATGTAATTGCAATATTACACTCAAAATTATTATTGTAAATTGTGGCAATTATATCCGCATTATCTATAAATATCTTCCGTGTTTTCTTAGTGTAATTTGTAATTTAAAGATTAAAAACTTTTATAATTCCATTTTTAGTTATATAATTAACAGTCTGAGTCTCTAAATTAAGTTAAAGTTGATTAAATTTTACTCCAAATTTAAATTTGGGAGATAATTTGAACTAAACTCGGGTTACACCTCCAACCGATTTGGCCCTACTTGTTGCCATCACTTGGCTACAATTGATTTTGTGATGGTTTCATTGTAAGACTCTTGGCCTTATCAAGCTATACCATTAGATTTTATCATAGATCAAATATAAACTATAATCCAATATTTTAAGTTTATTTTCAAGTAAACCATTGGATTTTGATTTTGATCAAACAAACTTTGATCTTATATTATGAGGAGACTACTAATAGTCGATTAATTCATTAGAAAGATTTAGGACTATTGGTGGTAATGAGTCAAGCGGACCTGAGTCCAAACCTAAAATTTAAAAAAAAATCTTAAAATTGAAATTCAATTTGATCTTAGTTTATTAACTTTGACCTGGTCGGATTCAACTAAATTCTCATCCCTGTTTAGGACATAGAGGTGCTATCCAAGTTTCTTAAACAGAGTTTAAGATTGATGATAAGTCTATGTTATATCCTTTACCAGATCAAATTGATGGTTGAGGTAATTAAACTTCAGTGAGCATCAGTACTACATTTCCTGAATACATATAAGAACCTATCTTCCTCCTGTCACATATATCAGAAAAAGTAAATATCTAGTGACAAACTACAATTTGATCCGGTGTGACATTCCGATCAAGTAACTAGTTAAGAAGCCGAATTTAGATATGTTTAAAACAACAAGTGAATTTCAGAAACATACCTTGATGATCAGGAGTTGTGACATTTAAGCTTGTCAAGTACGTACTTTGATATTCCCAAGCCATCAATGAACAGAAGAGCCCTAAAGACAGAAGTTTCCACACCACATTTCCAAGAGCAACTCATTTTGCAGAAGAGATCAGTAAGAAAGATTTGTCGACAGGGCTTGACAGGTTTTATCATGAGAAAGCAAGAATCAAATGGAAAGGTTGAAAAGCAGAAGAGCCACATGCTCATAGTCAAAAGCTGCATTCATGAAAAAGAATCTTTGGACATAATGGGAGTTAGTAGGAAAGGGTTATTAGAAAACAGGATACGATCTGTGTCTAGAGTAAGCTGACTACTAGCTTGGCATGCTTTTCCGTGACACAAGCACATGGTTCCTTTATAAAGTGTTTCTCTTTTGCATCATGAGACTGAGTTTATAACTGTGATGGTACTCTTTCCCAAATTTGTCAGGATGATGCATAATCCTTCCATTTGAGCTGTTCTTGCAAACACTGTAATGGTCTCCCATAAACGAATCTTTCTGGAGACAACTATTCTAAAGATGGAAAGTTGAAAAATGTAATAAAGGAATCCATGGATTGACTTTTGGAAGGTCATATGTTGCAGAAAGTCTTAGACTAGGTTATATGTTGTAGAAAAACGATTCAATTGGCAGTGATATAGTATTGGCAACAAAGTTGAAAAGCTGGAGCCTTCAAAACAATGACTTTAATAACACTACCAAATGCCACAGGGACTTCCAATCATAGAGAGGTTACGTTACGAAAAGGAGAAAAAGAATAATAGAACCACGAATAGCAGAACATTATACAGAAAGAGAAGAAAAATGGCAATAGTTTAAGGAGTTACTACTGCTTTATCATAAAAAGGGACATTTTTCACAGTCAAGAAGAGACATTTGGACGAGTCTCACGCAGATTTTTCAGCTTCTGCAGCAGCAGCAGCTTCTTCCTCTTGCAACTTTTTCAAAGATGGAGGTGGTCTGACAACTATATTTTTCTTCCATTGCCTGTCGAGCTTCCTTGACAACCTCTTATTTATCCCCTCCTCAATTTCTCTTTCCCGCTTAACAGTAAGCATGCGAGCAATCTGTAATTTTTTATTTTTAACCACAATTAAAGAAGTCGAAAATGGTATACAAAGGATGAATTATCACAGTATTTGGTTCATTATGCACATAGCTCAATATCTATCATCAACATTTATAGAACAAACATCAAAGCAGAGCATTCATCTACTTTCACTAGCACTAGTCAAATGTAGTAATTGACTTACTACAAGATATGTTTATATCCAATTCACAAAGATCATTACAAATAAAACTTCTGAATAACAATCGTCATTTTAACCCCTAAGAGGTCCTATTCCTATTCAATCCACTTTTCCCTTTCACTGATGAAGCAACATAAAGTATTCATAGTTTTGTCCCAGAAATGTTAAACATGTAACCCATGAAGCATATGAAGCAACAATTAAATTCCTCAAAGATTAGCATTCAGGTCCTCCCTTCTACTAACAACAACCTTCAAGAGAAAGACATCACAATACCTAATGCTACACCCACAGTGATACACAAAATTTCGCAAGGTTCCAAGACAACTTGGGATTAACCTTTTGGCCCAGAGTAAACAAGCAATCGACATCTTTTGAGCTTATACAGACTTCTTGCTCACGCAATCCCTGCTAAATGGTCTTGAGAACCAGCATCGTTTGTGAGAATATTAGCGAGGCAGCACTCAGGATGATAGTAACCAAGAATAGTTACTACAAAAACTAAAATTACAACTTCTAGTGCATAACTAGTATCAACAAACATTAAGATCCTTTCTAGCATTCAGCAACTGGAAAAGTGAAAAATGGACAAAAACAACAATAGAAGCAAAATAAAAGCCATCGTTCTGGGAACATTAATCTTGATATCACACAACTAGAGCACAGAGCTTCCACTAGAAACTCTAAAACTTGTTCAAAACCAAAACCCTCTTTAGCCTATATTATCATTATGGCATGAGAAGAAGCACCTAATCACTTCCGCCTCTACTTTCTTTCAACTTTTTGGTGAACTCTCCACCTAATTTTACAGACAGCACACAACTGCTTCACTGCCCAAAACATAAGCCAGAAAGTTCCCATCTCCAGGTACATGGACCAAGCTTGCAATTCGTTTATGTCACATACCACACACCATGATTAACAACTCCAAGCTAATCAAGCTTCACTAAAAGCACAATGTCATACCAGTAAAGCAAACAAAATTGCTGCACAACAAGTTCTCGCCATATGAGTATAAAAGGCAAACTCAGATCTTGAATTTAACATTTTACCAACTGCAACAGATACGAAATCCGTAAACAGCAAAAGGGCTTGAAAAGGGAATCAAGAAGCACAAACCCTTTTGCGCATGCGGCGAAACTCGCTGGACTTGAACTCGTTACGTGCCGATTTCTGAAGACGGAGCATAAAAAGCTCGCCTTTAAGATCAACAACCTCTTCGTTGATTTCCTCTGTGGTCTTGGACCTGATTTCCTTCAACTCTTCTTCTCTCTTTGCCATCATTATCACAGACGAAGATGGGGTTTTGGAAGACAAGAATCGCGGTTTCATGGGTTGGCAAGCTGGAAGGTGACATTTGTGGCGGATTTGGATTCCGGAGAAGCTGGAGTTGGGGATTCGCAACGCAGGCTTTGGAGGTAGAGTCAAAGTTGAAAGGTTAAACATGTCTTCGTGCTTTCTATCTCTTCAGCTCTCTGTGTACAGTGTGTAGCTTCCAATCAATTGCTCAATGACAGTCTCAATGAAGTAGATAAGGAAATTAGCTCCGCTGTGTAACTCTGTTCCTCTGGTTTTCTAGTTTTTATGGTTTTCTTTTTTCCTTCTGTTCATAGTATTTCATATTTCAGCAATTAAGTACTTTTGAGTTTTTAAGAGAATTCTTGAAATGCAATTTGTTGTGAACTTTTTTTTTTTAAATGTAGAAATTTAATTGCAAAATTATAAAATTAGCATATTTTATCATCATCTTCGTTTACGTCTAGTTGAATTTTCGTACAAATTTGGAAAAATTTAACATATAGAAATATTTATAAAATTAAATTTATAATCTTTATGAAATATAAATATATAAAATCATTATTATTATCATTATAATCACTCAAGCTAAAATCTTATAATCACTCAAGCTAAAATCTTGCATTAATATCACTCAAGTTAAAATCTCGCAATAAAGCAAAATTTGGAAATATTTGATAGCACGCATGTTAAATAAAAAGCATATGATCCAATTAATGAGATTGGTTTGCCCTTATTTTTTTACTTATAAATTTGATTAAAAATATTAAAAGTTTAATCTAATTTTGAATAAAATAAAATATTAATTTAATTTTAATTAAACAAATTATTTTGAATTAAATCAACTTCTAAAATTTAAATTTAAAGTATTAAAATTTATATATAATTAAAATTATGTTACAATAAAATTTATTAATTAATTTAATATTATACTAAATTATTTCATATTCGTAACTATTCATAATTATATTTCAAATTTATTCATAGTTATCTATTCATAATTTTTATTTCAAATTTATCATTTTATATTTTGATAAGTAATTAAGAATAAATTTTTAATTTAATATTTTTATTTTATAAAAATGTATACTCGATAATTTAAATATTAATTTCATTAATTTTATTTTATTAATTCCTTGAGCCAAAATCAATATTTGGACAAAAGGACGAGATTGCACTAATTGATGTACTTGAGTGACTTAATTGGCAATATCAATAAATATATGTACCTATCTATAATCTATTCCAAAACTTTTGTATATTTCTTTGCTTGGGCGAAAGGAGAAGCAAAACCCTCTTCTTCTTCCTCAAAAATTCCCCATTTCACATACAAATCAAAGGCCTGAACAGAGAGTGAAGCCATTTGATGCAGTTTTTGGGGAGTTGAATAGAGAAGAAGATAAGAGGAAGAAGGAATAAAGAAAGAGATTAGAGGGTGGAGCAGTGAATGTGGTGATGGGTGCGGCTGGCTCCAAACTCGAGAAAGCTCTAGGCGATCAATTCCCTGAAGGAGAGCGCTACTTTGGCCTCGAGAACTTTGGCAATACTTGTTACTGCAACAGCGTCTTGCAGGTTTTTCTTTTCCTCCTCTCTTCTTTGTCTATCTATTCTCTGTAATTTCCAAATTCTCTAACTTTTTTTTTTTCAACTTCGTTCATTTAGTGTTTTCTCTTCAATTCTATGGTTGATTTTATGCTTAATCAAGCGGGTTAGGTCTGAATTTTCTGTTCTCCTAATTCGGAGGTTTCGTAAGTGGTCTTACTGTGGCATCCGGTTAAATTTCTGACTTCTAAGCTTATTGTGTGTAGAGCTTCTGTCTTTATGAATGATCATTGTCGAGAGGACTGGTTGCTCACGGGTCACCGATGTGCATTTGAGAACTTGTTTTCAAATTAAGTTGTAATCTTTTTGCCCAGAATGTGTTCTCTATTGACCTTTTAATTCTTTTACTGTGTTAGGGTTCGGTGAGAAGAGTCTTTATATGTTATTATTAGCTGTTGCGAATGATAATACGAATCGTGTCCTTTGGTTATTTGGAGATTCTCTCCTGCAACATTTTCTGATCCTCTGAATCTTTGTTCACCATGCAGGCACTTTATTTTTGTGTACCATTTCGTGAACAGTTACTAGACTATTATGCAACTAACAAAAATATCGCGGATGTTGAAGAGAACCTCTTGACATGCTTGGCAGATCTATTTTCACAGGTGACAATTCTGAAGGGTTGTCTTTTGATCTTACCTTCATTTTTCTATGATGAATTGTTAATTTGTAATGGGGCTCATTCTGGTTATTTCGTCACGGTTGTCAATTTCATTCCATCTATTAACTATCACTGTTGTTGCAGTTTTTGATATTACCGTGTGTTTGCACATATTCATATTTTTTTTCTACGTTCAAATGTGATTGTGTCCTTTTGACATTAGTTGTTAGCTTTGTATTTGAAGTTATAATAGAATGTGTCATTCATAATAATTAAAGATGACCATTTTTGCAAAATGGGAAAGAGGCTGAGTGCATTCTCATTTTTTACATCTTTTCAGTTCCAAAAATTTCTCAGCAACTCTTATTTTTTCTTAAATGCGATAGAACTAATTGTTTCATTTGATGTGCTTTATTGAGGTGAATGGTATTACTAACATTTTCTCCAGCAACTCTGGTTTTGATCGAATGGAATGTGGTTATCCCCAGATATATTGTTTGATGCTCTCTTTTTTATTGTTTGACATAGCTTAATGACAGTAACAATATCTATTGAGCTTATCTACTCTTCATTAAAAAGTTTCTTTTATTGGGTCATTCCACCCGTTTCACAAAATTGTTCAGAATGGTTTTGATCAAAAAAATAAATGAAGATGCCTGGATTGTTTGATCTTTTCTATTTTCTGACTCGTTATCATTGGCAGTTCAAGGCAATAACTTTAATATCATGCTATTACACTTAGCCAATGATTGAATAAAGAAGTTGATAGCAATAACTATAATATCATGCAATTACACTTGGTCAACTATTGGATAAAGAAGTTCACATGTCATGCAACATAATTCTTTGTTGAGTTACAGAAAGGAGAAGTAAGTAAATGTTATCTTTTGAAAAATATATTTAGCATTTTTTCATCACTCAAGCTATGTTGCCTTAATAACTTTTGGTTTTTTAATCTTATAGATAAGCTCGCAGAAAAAGAAAACAGGTGTCATTGCACCAAAGCGTTTTGTACAGAGATTGAAGAAACAAAATGAAATTTTCCGTAGTTATATGCACCAGGTATTTGCTTATGCTTTAATTGATTAAATGATTCCTGAGATTGATTTTGGCAGTTGAATGCACACTTTTATCACTACCTCAGTAAGACCTTCTTGAGCAACAAATGTCCATATATTTCATGTAGGATGCTCATGAATTTTTGAATTTCTTGCTGAATGAACTTGTTGACACATTGGAGAAAGAAGCAAAAGCTGAGAAAAGTGACCCAGAAGCTTCATTGCCACCCAAAAAGGCTGTAAATGGGTTAAAAAATGCACAGGCAAATGGTCCCACAAAAGAGCCTTTAGTTACCTGGGTACACAAAAATTTTCAGGCGAGTGCTTTAAAATGCATATATGCTAGTTCAATATTTTTTCTGCTTCTATTAAATTGATGGGTTGTATACTGAATTCATAAGCATTAGCAGCGTATGAATTCCTTGCATATCTGTTGTTGGATGTTCTCTTATTTCTCCCATGCTCATACTTTGCTCTAATCTGATTGATCTCATACTTGTTTGAATCAGGGAATACTTACCAATGAGACAAGGTGTTTGCAGTGTGAAACTGTGACAGCAAGAGATGAAACTTTTTTAGACTTAAGTCTTGATATTGAACAGAACAGCTCAATAACAAGCTGTTTAAAAAATTTTAGTTCCACAGAGACTTTGAATGCAGAAGATAAATTTTTCTGTGACAAGTGCTGCAGGTGTGTAGTTTTTGCACGCACTCTTGTTATAACTGGTAGTTCTGGGGGTTCTGCTGTGTGCTCTTTGATCAAAGCACACTGTTCTGGTTGGAACCTAAGCAGCTAATCAATATTTTGTTTCCGTGAATAGAGCAATCAACTCTTAGCTGGCATCATACTCATTTTGCTGTTCACGATAGTTCCCATTTTGTAATAGTGTTTGAATTATTTTACTGTTTCATTATTTCTACTAATTATAGCAACATTTTACTGTCAATGTGTTGGATGGTTATTGATGGTCTTTTAGGTATTAAGCTTTTGGTCTTTTTCTACATTCAGTTTGCAAGAAGCCCAGAAAAGGATGAAGATAAAGAAACCTCCTCACATCTTGGTAATCCATCTAAAGAGGTTCAAATACATTGAGCAGCTAGGCCGGTATAAGAAGCTGTCTTACAGAGTTGTCTTCCCACTAGAGCTGAAACTGAGCAACACACTGGAAGATGCCGATATTGAGTACTCCCTATTTGCAGTAGTTGTCCATGTTGGTAGTGGGCCGAACCATGGGCACTATGTGAGCCTTGTGAAAAGCCATAATCACTGGTTATTTTTCGACGACGAAAATGTGGAAATGATTGATGAGTCTGTCATTCAGACATTTTTTGGGTCAGCACAGGAGTTTTCTAGTAACACAGACCACGGTTATATATTGTTCTATGAGAGCCTTGGTGCCAGTGACAAGAGCTGATAGGGGGAAGCTTTGGTTCTCTAAAGTAGGTGTTTTAAGCATTTAGAGTGGACACAGCTTTCGTTGTCTTCTGTCATTGTTTCTTCTTTCCCCTTCTCCTTCAACCAGTGGGAAGAGTTGTCCGAACTCCATGTTTCAGATGGCAATCTCTGGGTTGCGAAAAATGTATACTTGGTTGTTTCCATGTACAGTAGATGGCACAAGCACACCGCCACCCATTTGTTTCTTTTCAGAATAAAAGTTAGAAATAGCTACTTAAATGGTTTGAGAACTTCACCGAGTAGTCTTGTACTCTTCTTTGTGTAGAATGGTCAAATTGATACTTGAAGTGCAGCATGGCTGGAATTACTTAGTTTTATCATCCTATTAGTAAATTAAGTGGTACATGTTTGTAGTAGACCAAACTAATAGCGAAATTTGTTCAATACAATGCACTGTTATTACTTGTATTCTTGGTAGTTTCAGTCCAAATAACTCTCTGCAGATAGTCTACTTAGCTAGCTACTTATAACTTCTACTGTGGTAGGAATATGAAATTATGTTTCCAGGGAGTTCTGAAAAGTCATCGCACAGTAGTTTGGCAAGCAGCTGAAGGCGTAGGAGAGAATATTAGGGTTCCCATGTTGGCTTGAGATTTGTTTGATTAGAGGTAAAGGGTGAGAACCAGATATAAGGAAGAACTATCCAGGTCTAGACTTGAATTCTGTAACCAGGTTTTTATCAGAAGTGGGCGATAGTTGTATAGGACTAGTTTATTGGTGTTTGCTACAGGTTCATCTTTAAGATTCACTTTGGTAAGCTTCAAGATTTCAATTCAGGAGATTACAAAATGAATAGTAGCAGGAACTTGAGCTTTCAGGATTGATCTACTTTTCTAGTGTTCAAGCACAGAGGATGGAATATCCTGACAGGTTCTGGAGAAGCCACATTCTCATGGTGGAAAGGAAGAGGTACGTTTCTCAGTTTCTGTCAAGACATTCCTCCGCCAATACGCATATGTGCGAATTCCCCTTCATATCTTCAATTCATTTCAAGTCTGTCCTTAGCTATTCTCCAACGAATTGTCACATTCTTCCCCACTTGCATATATCAAACTAATCAAAAGTAAAGTCGTGCAAGTTGAAGGGGTTGATTATAGTTGCTATTTTAGCACGGATTCGACTTGATGTTCACAGAAAAAGTTTGAAAAGCCCAAAGGTACGAGCTTTGGGCTTTTGATCCGGTCTGAAGATTCATGAGGTTCAGATTTGACTTTAGGTTGATTTTAAAATTTTAAAATTATTTTTGTTATTACACATAAATTGATTTGCATGTTTTTAAATAACTTTGTTTTTAATATTTTTATATTATTAAAAATAAATTTCGTTAAAAGAAAATATAATTAAATATTTAACAGACTTTATCATAATCATTATCGCTATATTCAGTTTGAAGTTTCGCAATAATATAAATAAAAAAATATTATATATATATATATGATTTAAAAAGATAAATATTATTTTTTGTTGAATAATAATTAAAAAAAATTATATGAAACACCACGTGTGTAATTGGCTTTTCCCAATGCTTGTAAATTCCAAACGAATCAGTTTCGATACCTGACGTTGACATCCTCGATCGGACCAAAGACCGACCACAAGACGCCGAAAACCTCCCCAGCGCAAAGTGTACACAGCCAAGTCCAACCCAATGAGAGCTACGTGAAATCCGGTTGCAGGCGGCGTATTACTACCAAACGACGCCGCTTCCTCCGCCGCATTTCCCATATTCCGATCTCTGTCACTTTCCTATCTCCAACAACAACAACGTCAACTTGGACATCATCGAGATACTATTCTATCTCTCTTCCTCTTCACGCCTCTCGCTTTCGTCATAACTTGACAAAGAAACAAACTTAACCGTCCCATTTTATAGATTTTAGTCTTTCTCTTTTTGTGCGACGAACTTGGTTTCTCTTCAATTACCTCATCTCATTGTTTGTCAAATTCAATGTACGGGCTGTTCGACTCCAAATCTGATACCTCCAATCAACCGTTCTTCATCGGGGGTCTTTTTCTCGACTGCTACCAACCCCCTTGTCCTTCTGTTGTCTCTTTGATTTCTTCAAAGAATAGTTGTTCTGTGTTGAGGTTTGATGGCCGTCGACGGCGGCGAAGATGCGTCGGACATAACGTTGGGGTGTTTTTGTCAGTCAGTCTGTCAGGTCAACAAGGGTATGTTGGTGAATCGCGAGATAGGTTGGACCAAAACGGCGATGAGAAAAATCTAGAGGAGGAAAATGTGGCGGTTCTCACAGTGGCAGGTGTGGAGAAAGTAGCAAAGAAAGTTGAAGTGCGGGGATCAGCTGCTTTGAACACCACCATGCATCTTTGGGCTGGTGTGGTAGCTGCAATGGTCTCAAGGTTTGTGTTTTATGAATTCCCGTCACAAATATTCGATCAAGATGTTCACTTTTGTAACTTTTGCGAACTGTTTGTGTTGGTCATAGGACTTTCATAGCGCCTTTGGAAAGGATGAAGCTGGAGTACATTGTGAGAGGTGAGCAGAAGAGTCTTTTTGAGCTGATCAGGAGAATAGCAACCACCGAAGGAGTGAGAGGTTTCTGGAAAGGGAATGTTGTCAATATTCTTCGAACTGCTCCATTCAAATCTATCAATTTCTATGCTTATGATACTTACAGGAGTCGGTTGTTGAAGTGGTCTGGGAATGAGGAAACCACGAACTTTGAGAGGTTTGTTGCTGGTGCTGCTGCTGGAATCACTGCAACCTTGCTTTGCTTGCCAATGGACACGGTAAACTGCAACTTTAGACTTTGACAGTCATTATGTGTTTCCAAAGACTTGATTTTCTTGCTAGAGATTGCTGATAGTCTTGTCTTGAGTGAACATGTATCTTTTTCCAAATTTTTTAATCTATGAATCTGTGCCTAAGATTGATATGAAGTTCATTAGAAAGGATGGGAACATCATGGACTGTGTGGTATTTGGAGAGCTTCTTCTCTTTAACTTGGTGCAATTAGAAATGCACATGATGCACTACTTAACAAATACTGCTCATCTTCGGATATAAAAGCACGCTCTTCCTCAGACAGAGTTCATCTTTTCTTTTCTCCAAGTTTTGTTGATGACACTTTCACGCTAATTCTATTTTGTTAGTTCACTTGAAGAAATTTCAGTGTAGTCAACTTTCTGAAACTAATTTTGAAGAATTTTGGTGCTAAGGTTGTGTTTTCTAGTGATACATACTTGGTAGATGTAATATGTGATGTCTTTTCTTCACCTTAGATTTCATTTCAGAAAATGAGATTCCTTTGTCTTAGTTTTGCATAGTATCAATCCAACAAAAATCCAAGATTTCCAGGGAAGGAAGCCTGCAAAAATCCTAGTTATCCCGCTATGTCAGTTGCTTTTGGAAGTGGCTGCCATAATGTGTTTCCATGTGACATATATGTTCATTTTAAGTGTGTTGATAACTGAAATCTCATCAATTAATTGTTACTGGTTATGAGCTAAGAATTCAACCTCTCTCTCTGTACGTGTCAAATGGATCCATTCCCCCTCATGATTGACTCATTGAATATATAAAAGAATCTTAGCTTAGGACCTTCAGTTTCCAACCTGCATCAGCTTTACTTCTGCCAATTGATGGTGGTTGGTCTATTATGAGGGATGCATTGTCATGTTGTTGGCTGTATGAGAACAATTTTTCATAAAGCTGCATTAATTTATGGGATGCTTCAACGTGATTAGTTATTCCATTAAGCATTGCGTGATTTGTCAAACTTCATGTTTTGTAGGTAAGAACAAAAATAGTGGCTCCTGGTGGGGAAGCATTAGGTGGTGTTATCGGTACTTTCCGTTACATGATCCAGAATGAAGGCTTTTTTTCTCTTTATAAGGGTTTGCTTCCCTCAATAGTGAGCATGGCACCTTCAGGTGCTGTTTACTATGGCGTCTATGATATGTTAAAATCAGCTTACCTTCATTCACCAGAAGGAAGGAAGAGAATTCAAAATCTGAAAGAAGAGGGTGAGAAACTAAATGCACTGGAGCAACTGGAGTTGGGTCCCATGAGAACATTGCTTTATGGGGCAATTGCTGGCTGTTGCTCTGAAGCTGCGACTTATCCATTTGAGGTTGTTAGGAGACATCTTCAAATGCAAGTTGGGGCAACAAAGATGAGTGCATTGGCGACTTGTGCCAAGATAGTTGAACAAGGAGGTGTCCCTGCTCTATATGCAGGATTAGTACCTAGCTTATTGCAGGTATGGCACATATACTCTTTTCAGGGACTTTTCCCTTTGATATCTTCAGAGATTCTGCTTGAAAGATTGGAAGTAATCAGATGTTCTGGTGGGTGATTGTCGATAGCATTGACAGTATTTTCTGCTAGGTGTTTGCTGTGTTCAATAAGCTAAAAAGAAAAAGAAACCCTTAACCTGTTTACACTTTTGGTTATCAGTTTTCTTTCTTGGATGTTCTAACAAGTGGATTTTATAATCCTACAGGTTTTACCATCAGCTGCTATAAGCTACTTCGTATACGAGTTCATGAAGATCGTGCTCAAAGTCGAATCTAGTTAAACACATTCAATCTGCATAAAGGAACCATTGGATTATTACTGTTGTTTTAGGAGAAGTTAATAATTCTGCCGTTGGTGCTATCTGTGTTCTACTGCACCTGTGTTCCTGATTTTTTTAAAGTAAGAAGTGAAAGTAAAAGATAAGCTAGCTAGATGACACGAGGCATTCGGGCCTGTTTGCTCGTCAGATGCGTTTGCGAATCATATATGATCATTTTTCTATGAAATTAACTTTGCTTTCTGATTATGAGGATCGCTTTTGGTATTAAAAAATCCCTCTCCTGAGACTTTTGAGGGTTTTTTTTCCAGATGGTCGTTGAGAAACCTGATTGTGAGGCCTAAAGTTATGACTTTTGGGCCATGAACTTCTACTTAATACTGTAACATAAATCCTGATAGATTGCGTATCGGCAGTCAGAACCAAGATCCTGTGTGCTTGAAAATCTCCGTTAAAAGAGAGAACAGAAAAGATCCAGTCAAGTCACGAGAAGAACAGGCACTTGAACATACATGGCCCGTGACTTGAGTCTGATCTTTCATAACGACAACTCTAGACCTTGTCCTCCTCTGCTTTTGCTCTTTTCTGTTCTGTTTCTTTTTTCCGTTCAATGTTTCATGAAGTCTTGGGAAAGTATCATCAATGTGGGACCAAGTTCCTGACAAATACTACTTACATGTCAAGTCATCTTCATTGCCAACATACAAGATTCTGACCCTCCTATGTTTCCCTTCTTGACCCTTTCTATAAAAAAAGTTCACATCTTTATTTATCACTAACTTTTTATTTTACATAAATCCTCTGTTTTCCTTAATTTTTCTTTAATTTTTTGAACGCATATAATATAATTTCAAGCTTTTTCATGAAAAGGTGTAGGCTTTATTAACATTTTTTGTCACACGACTTGTCTTAACAGGATTTTAATTATAAGAAAATATTTTTAATCTACTTATATTTAAATTAATTTTCGTTCGAGCCGGGTAAGTTTCTTATTGGAAATAAAATTTCGGTCTCAAATTTTAAACGACCGAGTACATAAAAATGATCCAAATTCGTAATCTCATTTAAGTCAAAAGAGTTACTTAATAATTTATCAATGCCCTGAAATTTTATTAAATGTTATTTTCAATATCAAGAAAAAAGTTTCTGGTAATGTTGTGTTGAGCAAATCTAGAGCACTGAAAGATTACAGTGGAGGTCAGGAGGGGTCCTTTCCGAGGATGGGATGCCCTCATATTTATCTATTTAAATAAATCTACGTAAATTATATATTCTAAAATGATATAAAGTAATAATTTGTATTTAATTAATATTTTATAAAGTTTCAGTGTATTTTCAAAATTAATAATTAATATAGTTTATTTAAATTATAAAAAATTAATTATTTTATTTTTATTAGATGATATATGTATATATAATCAATATGGGCAATGAGGGCAAAAAATGAAGAAAAGAAATAATAGGAAGTGAGATGGAAGCTCTTGTCGTCTAAGGATGATGTCGCAATCAGGAGCTTCCCTGTCTCAGCACAGCACAGGTAAACAACTCTACCGTCGTCCATATTCCACGTAACGTTCGTATCCAACCCTCACACCCACTGTTTAACTCTTTCTGGGTCGCTCTCATTTTCTCTCTTGAGTTGCTATGTGTAAAGAATTTTTTATTATCTGCAAGTTTTAGTAACTGGGTGGTCGCCATTTTTGTTGTACAACTTAAAGCTTAGCTTCCATTTTCATCTCTGTAATGGCTGCCGCTAGCCCCTGCGATGAGGTTAGATACGTTTGGGTTTTCTTAGACAACTTTCTAAGCATCTCCACCTTATTTTTCATGGAAAGTTTACAACTTTTAGCTACATTGGTAGCAAATATTTTGATTTTGTAGTCCAGCTTACGCGATATCCAACTTCTGATCGTCTGAATTTTGGTTCCTGGTCAGCATTTATAACCCAAGTTCCAATCTTTTTTAAGATTTCCTTCTCCATTTTCTCTGGAAGCAAAGACACCTTTGTGTTTTATCTCGTGGAATTGAAAGCTTAGCTCGTATCCAATGTCGTGAGAATGGAGATTGAAATTTCTTTTTTTTTCTTGGATTTTTTGGATTGTTTTCAGTTGCTGAAGCAGCCGAGTTTTGGTGAGGGAAGAGGGCATTGCTCTTTAGGTAAAATTATAATCATTTCAGTTATGTAGTTATATTTCCAAGCTAGTGTCAATGGTGGTGTGGTTAATAGGATGTTCTTCTGTTGAAATATCAGAGGTTGTGCCTCTACTTCTTGAGAAGACTCCCCTTTCAGTGGAAGAAAATTGCCCCTTTCTCAGCCATATTGTAAGCTTATTTTGCTGCTCTGATCCATTTCTTCAAGTTTGAGTTTGGCCTTAGGCTCCGTTCCATTTTGTAAATGTTTGATAAATATCTTATGCATACCTTGCCCTGTATTTTATATTCTATGCATTCTGGATTCCTAAAGTAATTGTTTAATTTTCTTAGTCTTTAGATAAGATTTTTCATTTGTGTGCTTTTGAACTTTTCATCATTGATACAGGATCAAGATGTCTATAGTATTTCGTTATTAGCAGGTGGAGGGAACAATGGTCGACAATGTGCATCGCAGGTAGCCGTCTTAGGCTTTGTTGAACTTCCTCCTCCACCAAAAACCCAGATTTGCATAGATCCTCGGTCGAATTGCCAGAACTTCGTTAATTTGCAAATGGAAAATGCAGAGGCATATTCACCATGCGTTGTTGATATAGAATTAGACTTAGAAAGTAGTGGAAAGACAAAATTAGATGATGAAACAGCTGGAAGTATCAAAAGTGGGGGTCTACTAACGGTAAGAGCCTCGGTACTTCACAATAATGAACAATTACAACATATTACTGTGTATTAAAGACTTGATTTAAGTTGCAAACGAACATCAATGCAGCCTGAAAGTGTTTATATGTGTTATCGAGTCGTCACTAGCTTGGCCTTAATGACATAATCTTCATATATATCTGTTTGCTATGCTTCAATTTGTTGGTTACACTGCAGGGGATGCTGATCAGACAGGCAAGCCAAAAAATATTCTACAGTTTTATGCAGCTTTTTACAAATCAGAGCTCCACATTGATGAAGTTGATTTCGAGAGGTATGAGGGCTTATCCTGTTGCCTTACTGAGGCACGGTAATTTGTCCGACCATTTTCATGTTGAGATATGTTTCCCATGTAAAGCATTACTTCACGTTTATTGCGTCTTTGTTTCACTATCTGCTCACAGACTTTGAAAACTCGTGCATATGCTGGTAATATGCTCTGTTCCTCTTGCTGAAGGCAATAATGTTTAGTTCACAACATTGTAGTGTTTCCTCTGATTTCAATTACATTTCCTGTTTCAAGCTTACTGTTAAATTCCCCCAAATATGCTTGCAATTCTGTTTGGTGATTTTGATTGTTTCCATTTGACAGATAAATCATTTACAGAGAGAATTCAGGATACACCTAATAACAGACTCAGAAGATATAAGCGAACAGCATCATTTGATTCAAGAAAAATTGTTCTACTATTCTCAATTCTGTAAGTTTTGGATTCACTAGCAAAATAAAAAACTGAAACTTTTCTTTTTCTTGTTGATGTTTTTCAGTTCCACAGCATTGCTTTATTTTCATGAAGGCTTTGTATGCATTTGCTGATAATGACTTATGATGACTAACCTGATAGTGCAGTAGGACCAGTGATGGAGTTACCAACTATTTTGCATTTTGAGAGGCTTAAAATACCCACAAAATAAGCTCATGCACATTTTAGGGTGGATTTCTTTAACCGTGAAATCACTTGAAGATTACACATGAAAGTTGGATCAGTCAAAATCTGTAGATTGAACACTAAGGCAATCTTTCACATATTGACAGGAATTTTGAGCTATAACAAAAGTTTTACTGAAGAGCATGTGATGATAATCGGATTAACCCTTAACGATTTTGCTTCATTTAATTCTTACCAAAAATAAGAAGTCGGAAGTTCATCAGAGCACTTTGAGATACAAGGACAATGATCCTAACCCATTCATCAGTTCATGGTGCTTAGGAGTAGAACTAAAAAGCAATTATACATTACAGAACATGTCTTTCTTTTCTACCATTTGCCAGGCCTTCTTTATAACCACCTCTGCTGTGTTTCTTAATTTGATGCAGCTCAAGCCTGGGGACGTTGATATTGATATATCTGACATTAAGAGTGAGGCAGTCGGTCGAGGTATTTGTTAATGTCTAACGGTTTTCTCTTAGTAGTTTTCAGTTGCATGCTTCAAGTTGTTTATCTGAAGTTCTCTCCATGAAACTTGCTGCTGAAGATCCTTTTTTGCTCTTAATTTGTAAGGACAAGTGTGAGCATGTGCTCTGTACATAAGTAATAACTATGCTCCAGCTCTGTTTAAGCTATAACTAGCAATCAAGAGGGCGCCAACAATTTCGAGTTTGGTCGAGTTTCTCATCTTATATTAGAAGCATAAAACGATTTACCAAATGGCACCATGATCCAAACTTTATGAGTTTTCAGAAAATAAGAGATCAATATCTCTGTTGCATTGTTAAATTATGCAAGAGCTACTGGAATGGTGGTTTCTACACATACCAAGCCAGCTATGAATATTATGAATTCACCTGCAATATTTGCCCGACTTTGGTCTGGTATATCAACGAATTCTTTCACTACAAAGCAATGATGTTGAAAAATCAGTTGATAATGTATAAATATTGGTTATAGAAAAGAAAAAAATTGGATAGTAATGAACAGGAAAAGCAATTGGAGAGTAATGAACAAGAACAGCCTGAACAGCCTAATTGTCAAATTTTACGGTAAATAAAGAAGACGGCCTTATGCCCCCCTAAGGACTTTGAAGCCTGTAAACATATTGAACGAATCTGCAGCTGAGTAGTTCATGTCAAAATCATCATCAGCTGTGAGTAGTTCATGTCAGAATCATCATCAGCTGTGTGATAATGTTTGTATGGTGTGAATGGGTACCGAATGTTTTCTCTATCTGCTCTAAAATAAGCTCCCCTAACATGCACAACCCCCTCGTTGTTGATCCGTCTGGGATGAACTGACTGTGGCCTTCAGGTTGACATCCACCATGTCTTCTTGTTTTGTTGAAGAAAGTGTTTCCATCCCTGGCAAAGCGGCAGCAATCTTGCGAAATAGAGGCTGAAGTTTCCATTAAAATAAAAGACAAACGTGTCAATATCTAAAGCACCGAGGCTAGGAGAAAATGAGCAAAGTGAGCAAGGAATCAATCAGCTCAAACTTTGTTAACACTAGGTGAATGGTCTCTCACCTTAATATTAAATCCTGCTTTGGCACTGGTTTCAATGAACATAACTCCAAACTCACGAGCCTTGCTATCCCCTTCCTCTATTGAAACTTGCCTGTTTGATCACGAAGGTTGCATAATGGGAACCAGTGTAAAATAACTATAGGTATGGCTATGAGTTGGGCTTAAAAAGCAACAAATAATTGTAAATATGTACAGCTAGCGAAATTTACAAAGAAAATCGAGAATAGCACTGGAAGAAGCATACTCATAGGATTTAAGGATAAACAGGCATTCAGGTCTCATTCATTCAAAACAGTTGATAAATGCAAAGCAGAGGTAAACGTCATGTCTTTTTAAGCAACTATTCAATCTAAACACAGCTACGATTGCCATTTTCCAATAAGGTTCCTTCTGCTGTCTGCCTATGTACAAATTCCATTTTCTCAGTAATGCTAAGAAAACTTATATACATGTAGTAGCGAGTTTTTGTGATTGCTCCTCTGACTTTCAACTCTTACATCAGAGAACTAAGTCCAAAATCTCTTCGCCACAAGCAGCCATCAACAACACCTAAAAAGCCATATGTTATATCCAACTAATATGGACTACAATTTCCAGAAAAACTAATATGGACTACAGACCCAAGAGAAAAGATAAACCAGCAATTACAGTCAGAATATTTCACCTTTTGTCAACTAAATCAGTTTTGTTGCCCACAAGAACTATAATAACATCACTCCCTCGTTCTGTTCGTACTTCCTCAATCCACTTGGCAGTGTTCAAAAACGATTGCCTATCTGCATAATAATGAGTGGATAATGCATCTACTATCGTACAATCTCAAATGTATGGAATAATTTCAAACGTTGAGCAAATTGAACGACTGCCTGTGGAAAATAAAAGCACAAAAAGAAGAACCAAGAAACTAAAGAAAATCTGCTTCAGAATGCAAGGGAAACATCTGTAAATGTAGATGCATTTTGTGGGAATATGCCCAAGTATGCAGGTGTCCGAATTCATGCAAGAAGAGTGAAATCTCAAATATATTGCTTTTTACTTCTTTCAATCATTTGTATCTGAACTAGTAATGAAACCTTGTCAATCTGCAAAATATCCCATTTTATCATTTCCTATGCTGAAACAGTTTCAAGTAAAGCAACTCACTTGCTACATCATAGCCAATTACAGCAACAGATGAATCCCGGATATAGCTGGGTATAAGACTTCTAAATCTTTCTTGTCCAGCAGTATCCCTACAGAATTAAATAAACAAGTTCAAAAAAATAGATTCACAGGAACAAAATGGATGAACACACCATAATCCTCCGAAATTAGCAAATAAAAGAGTTTTCGATGGAATTAGGCACAAAATATTTAACGATCGTTATCAACTGCAAGCAAAAGAAAACAACATAATTACAGACACCAGCCAACTATATCCTTATTCCAAGAACAGGACTTCATAAACAAAAGAAGAGGAAACTTTTGACAATAGCATAACCAACGAGAAATTGAGGTCTAAAAGGGAAAAAAGGAAGCTTAATTGAAGAAGTTCAATTCAAATGCAAAAATTGGAACTGATTTTCATTGATTCAAAAACCCGCATCCTCAATCTTGTGTTCTAGAACCTAAAATCATCTCAGACTAATCTGCTTCATTGTTTCTCCTCTACTTAAAGCTGACTCTTGATCTTATTATGAAACTACGAAAAGCACTACGCAAACTCTTTCCAACTCCTTTGTGGGATTAATAGCTTTTGAGAAAGGTATAAGAAGATAACCTATAATATTTCACAAGATTCTTGCATTGTTGATCAACCGATGCTATCAAATTTCAAGCTTTTCAAAAACATTTCAAACAACTGTAGCAAAAAATCACCATAGCAATATAACAGAAACCACCACACGTATCAAAACCCGAGAAGAGTATGAATAGGCTACCAAAGCTGCAAACGAACAGTGCGATCTTCGAGGTACATTGTTTTGGACAGAAAATCAATTCCAATAGTAGCCTGCAATGCACGACAAACACAGAACACCACTAAAACAACAAAGTCTCGTAACTCAAAGATCCAAGCTACAAAATTAAACATCAGCTTCTTCTCTCAAACAGATCAACAAACAAAATCTAAAAGTAAACAACTCCCCTGCTTTCAATAATTCACGTCACCAAACAGATCCAAACAACCAAATCCATATCCAACTACTCTCAAATCTTCCAAACCCCATTTCATCTAAACACCAAAATTCATTTTAAGAAAATATGATCAAGAGAATTGATACCTGATAAGTGGTGTCGAACTTATCGTACATGAATCGAGTGATGATGCTGGTCTTACCCACCGACTGATCGCCGAGGAACACCAGCTTGTACTTGGCCAGAGGAGACACTGTCGCCATTTCTCCTTTACTTTTGGAGAATTCGAATGATCGAATTGAAACAAACTGACAAAAAAAAAAGAACAAAAAGATCGTTTCAGTTTTAACGCATGACAGTTACGTAACAGTTGTGAGGAGGCGCGAGTTAGTTAAAAGTTTATTTTTCCTCTTTTGCCCCTCCTCTCTTTTAATCTAACATTTCATATCTTAAAAGAGCAGGCACATGATAATATTATTTTAACTTTTAATTTTAATTTTATGATAAAATTATTTAAGTGGAATATTGTTTTTTTAATTATTCAAAATGGTTACATCCATTCCAATCACAAACATGATTAATATGGCCAATGTTTAACATCATTTCAGTCTCATAAAATCAAAATTTATGACTTTTATTTAATTTAATTTTAAAATTTAAAAATAAAATCAAAATTTATGACTTTATCTTAAGATAAAATTTATTTGTTAATACGAGAACATAAATATTCAAGTTTAAATCTAATCACGGGAATGTTGAGGGATATGACTCATAGAGAACTCTGGATTGCTCCTTAGTGTTACAAAGGTAATCTTGGAGACTCGAACTTACACCCGAAATTTCTCGCTCACCTCCTTTATACGGCAGTCTCACTTATATTCGTTAAAGCAAAACTCAGCCTTCCCCATCATTGAAATGTTTACCTCGCGCACACTCGAAGAAATAATGTTATAAAAGCAGTAAGAACATAGGCAACAAGAAAACATACAGAGATACTGTTGGACCCCGAATTTTTTATATGATGTCATTAAGCATGAATTGTGTTAATTATGTGTTTATGCCTTAGTTTGATTAATTTGGGAGCATTAGTGGATAATCGAGGTTATTTGAGTTTAATGTGGTTTTGATGAGAATTATAGGGTAAATACGTTTGAGGGCATTTTGGGAAGTTTACTTAGGATGGAGTGGTTTAAGCTTTGCTAAGAAGAGGTAAATTGGTCTTTTCCCTACCCATTTAGACTTCAGTATTAGAAAAGAAAAGAAAGAAAATAAGAAGAGAAGGGAGAGTTGTCGTAAGCTTGAGGAGGGAAGAAGAGAAGAAAAGAGAGTTGCGATCTTTGAGTTTTCCGACCGATTTGAAGTGATTTCTGGTAAGTTTA
>JANIJH010000225.1:3014859-3044384 GCA_024520975.1 Erythroxylum areolatum | reverse complement strand
ACTATCAATTGCATCTTAACATAATTTACTGTGTCAATTGATTTCAAACGGGATAAAAATCTTCATACAACGGCTAGGAGCATTCTACAACGGCTAAGAGAGTTCTACAACGTCTAAAAACGTCTTGAAGCCTATAAATAAAGGACGGAACTTTAGAGGATTGATAACACAAGTCCAAAGTGAAGCATACTTGCCATAGTTCCAATTATCTTCATTTTGCTCTCATTTTGCTCTTACCATATTCTAATTGTATTCAGCTGTACTGAGCTTTACTACTTCATTTCGATCATTGTTATTATTGTGAGCTGAGTGATTAGAAAAGAATCATTTGAGAGGTAGGATTTGTGCCGGGAAAACAAATCGTTTATAAACTGTAGCTTGAGCCGGAAGTCAAGTTGAGTTATAAGAGTTCACACTGAACTAAAAAGTGTGTAGTAAAGAGCTTTAACAAAATCCTAAGTGGGAGTTTAGGTAGAGGAAGTAGGTCTTCTCTACTCTTTTACATTTCAATTTGCTTGTTTGTTTCGTGTGTTTTAATTCTCTGTTTTGTAGCACTTTGCAGAAAATTTAAAAGATCTATTCAACCCCCCCTTCTAGATCGTTTTCACTCTTATGCCTTGAACAAATCCACTATCTATTGTTGCAACTATTGGATCCTCACCTCCAACATCTCGAAACGAGTACTGTGAGAAGTGACTTCTTCCTCCTCCTGAGGAATAGATCCAAGGAGTATCTCTACCCTAGACACCCGTTCTATTAAGTTGCCTACTGTCATTTCAAACTTTGGCTCTGATACCAGTTGTTAAAAGGTAATCTTGGAGACTCGAACTTACACCCAAAGTTTCTCGCTCACCCCCTTTGTACGGCAATCTCACTTAGATCCATTAAAGTAAGACTCAGCCTTCCCCACCCTTGAAGTGTTTACCTCGCACACATTCGAAGAAATAATGCTATAAAAGTAGTAAGAACATAGGCAACAAGAAAACACACAGAGATACGATCAAAAGACCAACTTTATATACTTTCCCTTAAAAGAATACAAAGAATGCTCTCTCTGATTGAATGAGAAGAGCAAAGCTCGAATGAGCTATATATAGGCATCCCAACTTGGAGTCACAGATTCTCACTAAATCTGTACTACCTAAGATTACGTCTATCCCTATCAGATAAAATTACATAAACCAATTAGATGATATCCCCATCTAAATAGGACTCTAACTAATAAGATAGAATCTAACAAGATAACATAAGATAGAGTTTACATTTATCTAGAACACTATCTAAAACACTAACATCCTTATCCGCGAAAATCTTCACTATCTTCAAATGTTGAGTTTTACTGCAACTCTAACTCACAGTCATCACCGCACCATCCAAAATCTCCCCACGATCTCTATCCGTTGATGATGTAATGTGATCTCGCCGAGCCCACTAGCACACTGGTCTGATCCAATGCTTCCCACAACAAGTCCGTCAGTCGTGATCCATCCATCCGAGCATAGCCAAGTCCTTAGTCCATCAAGTCCTTAGCCTGGGTCGAGTCAATCTCCACAAAGTCCGATACTTCACCAAAATTCGTACCAAGTCTGATCCCACTCGCCTACATTTGCTTTAGTGTTTTCACTATGGCTTACAGCATATAAGTCCATCAATGCACATTCATGGATAAATCCATCTTCCATGATCAAACTCCCTCATGGTGCAATCATGGGAATGTTGAGGGATATGACTCATAGAGAACTCTGGATTGTTCCTTAGCCATCTCTAACTCAATTTTCTTTGAGAACTTTAATCAATCATTGATGCAATTGCTTCACTTTGAGAGATATGAAATTAATTTTAGAGTTTAGTCCTTGCGTTTGTTTAGATAAACCATCGAGCTTTGAATCGCTTATTCGCAGGACATTATTTTGTGCCATAACATTTTGTATCTACTAGTTGAGGACTTCTTCCCCTGGAAAAACAGGTGCATGATTACTATGTGGACTAACACTTGTAGATCTCGAGTAAGGTCTCACAGATACTCAAATGGCTTTGTTAGTTTGAGTTTCCAAGAGTGGAAGATTGTCCTCGTATGATCTCATCATCATACAAAGTACTAGTTTAGGGCTTTCCTTGGGGAGAAAAGGCATCGAGAATCTTAGTTGGATCGGATGCTCTTTTCCAATTGCTTTCAGCAGTTTAGAGAGATTCCTTGGTTAAGGCTCAGGATTTCGAAGACTAATCCAAGGTCTTGAGTCATCATCTTCATCATACTTGGAACATATCTTCGTTTCTGGTTTGCATGAAGATTTTGACCTTTGACTAGATTCTTCTCGACTCCTAGGGATGTAAACATCATCATCATTATTAGAATCATCATCCATCCAATAATTACAATCAGAATTGCACATAGATGGATTTGTGTCCCAAATTAAATAGCCATTAACCTGGCTAACATATACTTCTTGTCTATTAGGGTGGACAAAGTGGATTAGAGGGTCATCAACACCATCTTCGTGAGAAAATGTTGGGCTGATCATCATGATTAGGTCAGAAGAGGGTCTAAATAATTCTGGGCATTCTTCTCCCGGTTTGCTGAAAACAGATTTTACTATTTCATCTTTTAAACTTCTCAAAGTAAGGGGAGTAATGTATGAATGGACCGCCAATAAGGAAGATGAAACTCCTTTTCATAATTTGTGATACACTTCACAGGCATCATCTTCGCCAATTGTTATGATAGCGTCAGTCGTGGAATTTATTCAATAATGGTCTCATTCTGAGACCTGATTCAAATGACTTAAAGATGACATAAGAAGAATGTGTTATACTCCTGAAACAAGGACTAATCGAGCCAACCAAATCAGATTGGACATGTCGAGCATTTTATGTGAAAGAAAAAGCAAAGACAAGAAGAAAAAAGAGATTAGTCATTAATTACAAGCCTCTAAATCACTTTCTACAAGATGACAAGTTTCCTATGGCCAAGATAAATACACAGGTGTTGTTTTTGAAGGAAGCCAAAATATTTTCAAAGTTCGATCTAAAAGCTAGTTTTGGCAATTAGGTATTGGGCCAAAAGACAATATTCTGTATTCTTAATGCCCGGTATCAATGGACAGTCATGTCATTTGGGCTAAAAATTGCCCCATTATTGTTTTAAAGAGCTATGACCAAAATCTACGATGGCATGCTCTCAAGTTCCTTAATTTATATTGATGATATCTTGCTTTACTCTCGGATCCAACAAGAGCATCAAGCCCTATTGTGACAATTCTTCGATCTTACCAAGAAATATGACAGTATGCTCTCAACTTGCAAAAGTCAAATTGGTTTAACCCATATTGACTTCTTAAGAAGTTTCACGACGAATTCTACTAGCCCGACCTACGTATAACTGCAAAATTACTAAACTTCTCATATACAAATCTCACTATTAAACAAATCCAACAATTTTTAAGAATTGTAAATTACATTAGAGATTTTGTCCCTCATGTGTCAGAATATGTCAGTCAGCTATCAAAATTATTGAAGAAAAAGTCACCCAGCAAGGTCCAAAACAAACAAAAGTTGTCTAGCAATTAAAGAAAATCAATCAACATCCACCTCTAGAAAAACTAGTCTTTCCAATGAAACAATTGGCTCTCTAATAGTAGTTTTTTATTAGGGTTGACATCAATCCGTCAAAAGTCACACACTCGGAGATGAATTCAGATGACTTAAAAATAGCACAAGAAGAATGTGCTTATAATTAATAAAAACAAAAAATATAAAATCAAATTTAAGTATTCGATCTCAAATTTGGTTAAATTTCAATGATTAAAAATTATGACCAATTCAACCATAAAAATCTTGAATTAGTTAATCTTTTAGTTTAATATTTAACTTTTAATTCGATTTACTTTTATAACTCTTGTTATTAAAAAATAATCAATTTATTAATTAATCAGTTGATTTTTTAATTAATGAGTTATATTAACCAAAATAAATCAATTAATTATTATTTATTAATTTCTTTTTTAATTAAACTTCAAAATTTTAAACGAGTAAGAAAATATCTTACAATTATATTTCAAAATTTTTAATTTCATTCAAATTTTAACCAATTTTATGACAGTCTCATATTAGTTAAACCTTTTAAACTTTAAATTTTTTAATCCTATTTTAAAAACATTATTAAATTTAAATACATAATGAGTTCAAATGGAGGCCCAAACTAAATTTTCATCTCTAACGTTTGGAAATATGTGTGTGTGTGTCTAATCCTAAAAACATGCACATGGAGATAGAGAAAGGAGCTTATAAGAGATGAGAGGAATTGATTTGATAGCAATGTAACCAGCTTTCGTCAATAATTCCAAAGAAGAAAGCAATGTTCAGGCTAGCAAACAGCAGCTTTAAGGTTGGAGCAACACAAGTACAATACTAATGTTGGGCCAGGCAACAAATACGTGGTTCAAAATTGACAATTCAGAACCAAAACATTCTCACCTCTGACTCTCAGAACCTGTGTGATGTGTATCTCTCTCCCAATTTCTCTTCTGAGCACTCTCCTTCTCTTCAGATTTGTGACAATGACAGGAACGATACGTGCTGCTCACCAGCTTACTTAACAGTACCCTTATTCTAACCACAAACTCCATTGTTGCATTTATTGAAACCAAACAACCCCACCCCCACCCCCCACTATCCAATAACCTCTTTATCATGTTATTACGCCAACCAAATCCTACCATCGGTAACATCTGCATAGCTCAAGTTCAGCGGCCATGAAAAACCTTTTTGCAGGTCAATTGGAAAGCCCAGGAAGTGATTCTGATGGAATGGACAGAGTTCATGAAAGAAGCATCGTTGTTCCCACCAACGCTATGGCTTTAGCTGATAGCTTTGAGAAGAAAGAACAATCATGGTACTGCTGCTTATATCAATCATATTTTTAGAAGTAAACCAGTAATACTTTTGCATCGGTAGTAGTTTGTTAGTTGGCAGATGCTGTAAGTATTTATCCCTGGAGTAAGACAAATATCTGAGCCTGTATTACCTTATGCAGCAGCTCTCTCTTACTCATGCCCCCCTCCCCTCATGGGATCATGCAGGTCCGTCAGTTCCCAGGTCCCAACAGATCTATCTATTCAAGTTCAAGACGTCACTTTTACAGTCCACAAGGTAATTCACTGGTAGAAGCAAAGACATAGCTTCACAAGGCACAATCTGCCCTTCTCTTTCGTGTTTGCATGACATAGATTGATAGAGAACTGAATTTGCTCACTAGATAACTGATGCAATCAGTCGAAGAAGATATCACTTCGCTGCATCTAAAACAATGATATTTGAGCAGATAAGGTGCATTTTTCCTTTTGCTACAATGGAAATCATACAGGTATAATGTTTCCCAGATACAAAATAAAAACAAATAGTATATGTCTATAGGTACATGAAGATGGAACATTTTAAAGACTATAGCCCATTCTGCATCCACAAAATCCCTCTTCTATTTCTAATGTCCCAGCACCCCTGTCCATAATCTCTCCTCGAGGAAGAGATACAAATTCACCACAAAAAACAAGATTATACAAAGAGTGAAGAGAAAGTATGTTTCTTCCCAGAAAAGTGAAGAATGATGAGAACATATGTTTCTTCCCAGAAAAGTATACACACAAGCTTACAATTTCACAACTCTGTATCATATGAAAGCCTAGAACCAAATTGGGAAGTTTTAGCCTTCCCGGAAACCTAGATTCATACATGTTAAGGAAAAGAATATGAAAAGGCAAAACTACAAAGTTTAGCATATTCAGCCTTGCGGAAACGTTGTCATCAAACTACTTTCCTCATCTCAAGATGGAAATAAATTATTCCCTCTATCTTTGAAAACAACAGTGCATATTATGTTACATGCGACAAACATAGGCAAGACATCATAGCCAGAAGTTCTAAACAAGGCAACTTGAATATCCTATTCTACAGCATATCAAACCTAAGGAAACTGATTTAGGTTGATAAAATCGTCTTCTTTTATTTCAACAGTTTTGAAGCACAAATCAGTGTATAGATTTTCTCTAGATAAACCCTAACATATATATACTAACTCATTCATCTTTGCTCTAACAGTATCCCTTGGTATCCAAATGCGGCTATATAGGGCATCTGGAACTTCAGCCTTCAATTTCAAATTTTGGCTATGAACTCAAATTCGAAAACTTCCCAGGTGGATCAGAAACATTTGAAATCATTCTAAAATTCTGTTATGGCCTTCCTTTGGATTTAAACCCCACCAACATCGCGCCACTACGATGTGCCTCTGAATTCTTAGAGATGAGTGAAGAATTTGAAGATGGAAATCTTATCTCAAAGACAGAAGCATATCTTTCATTCATAATCCTATCTTCCTGGAAAGATACTATCAATGTTCTTAAATCTTGCGAAAATTTATCACCATGGGCTGAAAATCTACAAATTGTTAGAAGATGCTGTGATTTAATTGCATGGAAGGCTTCTAGACAGAATGCTTCAACAGGAGATGCAGTTAATGAAGAATGGTGGTGGTATGAAGATGTGGCTTCACTTCACATTGATCACTACATGAGGATAATAACTGCAATTAGGGCAATGGGGGTGAAACCAGATATTGTAGGCAAAAGTATAATGCATTATGCTGTGAGATGGTTGCCAGGTTTGGATCTGGAATTGGAAGGACTAAGAGGTTATGGGTACGGAAAAACTGAGTTGCATTTCAGTATTTTGAGTGGTAGGAAGGAAGATGAGGGTATTGGACATAGAAAGGAGCAAAAGAACATTATCGAAAGCCTAGTAAGCTTACTTCCTCCTCAACATGATTCTGTTCCATGTAAGTTCCTACTGAAGATGTTAAAGATGGCCATGGTTTATTGCGCATCTCCAGCTTTGATTTCAGAGCTTGAGAAAAGAGCAGGGATAACTTTAGAAAGTGCCAACGTTAATGATCTCTTACTTCCTAATTACAAAAGCGAGGATCAAGTGAAAACAACAAAGTGAGTGTTCCACCCCCTCTTTCTTGCTTGATCTATGACAGAACACTATAGCATGGACAGGTAGCATACATATTTAGCTCTTACCTTTAAATAATTACTAATTGTCAAAGACATGTGGTACAGACTAGCTGAAAAATGCACAATGCATAACATTGATGCGGTACAAAGAATTATAGAATACTACCTGATGCATCAACAAGAGCAACAACAAATGCAACCAATACCCGGGAAGTCATTTGTCGCCAAGCTATTGGATAATTACCTAGCTGAGATTGCAAGAGACCCAAATCTTTCTGTTACCAAATTTCAAGTTATGGCGGAATCTCTGCCAGAAAATGCTCGAATGTGTGATGATGGTCTTTACAGAGCTATTGACACATACCTCCAGGTTTGCCTTAATTTATGTATAAACTTCTATTATGCAGGATAATGAAGTCTAAAATCCCTAAAATTGGTTCAGATTCATCCATCACTCTCTGAGCATGAACGGAAAAGGCTGTGCAAAATTATGAACTGTGAGAGATTATCGCTGGATGCATGCATGCATGCAGCAAAAAATGAAAGGCTGCCTGTAAGAACTGTGATTCAGGTAAAATTTATCAGAAGTTTAAACTAACAAATGCTTGTCAAGATCCATGAATATACTCTACACAGAATTTAAAGAATATACCTATTTTGAAATGCCTTAGAGACTACTGAAAAGCTTACGGAAAAATTTCCACTTGCCACTGATTAGAAATTGCTGGGAACCTACGGCGTATAAGATTCTTGAATGTTTATGTAAATGGCAAACCTCACCTCCATAATGTAGGCATACCAACACATGTGATTTGTGCAGATATCTTGCAGATGAAAATTTTCATGAAAATTTTGGCACACAATCTGCCTATATGCTTCATATTATTTAGTCGAAGGCGGATATGCAGGTTTTGTTTGCAGAGCAAGTGAAAATGAGAACATCCTTGCAAGGGAAAGAGCAAATAGCAAGTGGAAACAGCTCGGAACAAGAGTCAAATCAATCAGCGACAAAAACAGAAATAACGGTCCTTAAGGAAGAACTAGAAATAACGGTCCTTAAGGAAGAACTAGAGACTGTAAAGGCAAAGATGGCAGAGTTGCAGAGAGACTACTCCGAGCTGCAACATGAATATGACAAGGTAAACAACAAGAAAAAGAGCATATCAGGATGGAATATCAATTGGAAAAAGGTCAGGAGATCATCTCTTCTCCATAAAAAAGGAGATATAGAAGAAACTGAAGCAGAACAGAGACAATCCATTCCACCAGACTGCAATAGAAGCTCTGGCAGAACGTTATCCTTATCATAATCATTCTAAGCACCAGACTGACATATGCTAAATCCAGCTGATGGAAGGCTTGAATAGTGAGCCAATCCTCTAGATTCTACTACTGCATGGCTTTCTTAATGCTTCCAGAAAAGTTTCTACTGAGCTTTTTCGTCAGTTAAGACACGTAGCATCCAAGCATCTATCCACCTGCACGTCTTTCATGCTGGTGGAGGTATTATGCTTATAGTTTGCCACAAACTTATTTATTAGAGGCATACAAGTTTCCTAATGGTATATGTACAATATTAGCAATTGCAGAATCACAGAAATGGAAGTGTTAATTCTTCATAACAAGCAGATGATTAGCGAAACAACCTAACCAAGATAAATGAAGTTCCCCAAGCAAGGACACTGCTTGTCCATTTGCAGAACTTAGCAACAAAAGTCTACTTCTTTAACATTATAAGAGGGCACGAAATTGATTAAGTGTCTTCAGTCGAGTTTTAGATAGTGAATAAATTGTTTTTTTACCAAAATAAAAAAAATATTTGATTGTAAATAACTTTTTTAGTAAATATAATTTTTTTGACAATAAAAATATAACTTTTTAAGAAGCTTAAATTTAAAGATTTTTTTAAAAAAAAGTACTTTTTCAAGTAAACTTTTCGGATCAATTAATGAGCTTATTTATTAAGCTCTTTTACTCTTATGTTTTATACATAATTTTCACAATACTTATAAATTTATTTTCACGCTTAGTTTGAAATTTATATAATATTATTTGACCTTTTAATATATTTTAATATTTATTTTTATATTAATTTTACCTATATTATAATTCATATAAAAAATTTTGTTATATTTCATATAGATTAAAATTATATAATAATTAATATATTGTAATTTAGATATTATTTAATATACTTTAAATAATTTTTATATACATAAATAATTTTTATTATAAAATAAAATATAATTAAAATTAGAAAAAAGTGTTTTTAACTTTTATATTGTAAAATAATATAAGGCTCTTCTAAACATTTGTTTTTTTAAATTTACAGCCTTCTTTTAACAAAAAGCTTTTCTAAACAAAACTAATATAATTTCATCCAAACTCACACTAAATGACATTAAAGGATGCTAAAAGTCATTCAAAACCCTAATCTCACAACATGATGCTAACTCGTTTCTCATGAATCAAAACAAAAACCCTAACTCCAGAATTACCTACCAGTCCTCATGCTACTCCAAGGAAACTTAGTCTTCTCAGCCGCCACGTCACCGCTGCGGCGGGCCCTACAGCTTGGCTTGCCAGCCCTCTCCTCCTTAACTTCGTCAGCCTCCTCTTCCCATCGCCACCGTCTTCTTCAACGAAGCTAGATTTTTTCTGCTTATTCATCCTCTCCTTCTCATCAGCTAAGGCCTTGAGAGGGAAGATATGAGGAGAAACGAAAAGAGGTATACCCATAGTCACGTACGCCTTCTTATAGTCGGGCTTGGCGATGAGCAGACCGCCACGCTACCTCTTCCTCCCCTCCATGTTGAGTGTACGGACCTTGTCGACGTCGAAGCCGTGGAGCGACTGGAGGACTCGCTTGATTTCGATCTTGGAGGCAGATGGAACGGTTTTCAAGGCGATTTCTTTGATGTTCGTGAAGGTTCTGGGTGCGAGCCTGAGAGGAGCCTTATCGGAAGGTTCGCGAAGTCCACAACTTTTCTTCCTAATCTGCCCGCCATTTTCACGCTCTCTGGTTTCTGGTGCAGGTGTGAGTGTGCGTCTTGGTTCGTTCCGTTCGGTGGTTATGCCAATACTGTTGTAATCGCAACGACCGGGCCGAACCGGGTCAGGGATTCTGATGACGAGTTCAAGCTCCGACCCGGAATCAAAATTAAAAATGGCACAATGTTAGTATAATTATTTAAATATTTAAAATTTAAAGCAATTTTATTTTCAATAATTATATTAAACCGACTTTTGACAAATGCCAACTATAGTAACAAAAGATCAAATATAATTTTAAATTCAATTTTAATAATTAGCCCGACCAATAAATCTTAAGATTTATTACACGTTCCAATAAATCTTAAAAAAAGACTTATTGGAACGTGTCGGGCCATCAAGTTGGAATCTTTGAAATCAAATCATGAATCTGTCTGATACAGTTACAAATTACAAAACCCTAATGTTGGATTCAGAATATAAATCAACAATTAAAGAAATTAAAGGGTGTGGAATCTTTTTGGTCAGATGAATCAACGGCTGTGATTGAAAAAGCTTACCGTATAAGCATAATACACAAACGCAAGCACACACGCCCATTGCATTTCCATTCAGCAGCCTCCAAACCGTGTCTTTCTCTTACACACTAAAGACAGAGAGACACAGAGTAGCCAGCCGCCGGTCAGGTTCGAGCGGGTTCAGACATGTGTGGGATTCTCGCAGTGTTTGGTTGCATAGACAACTCTCAGGCCAAACGGTCCCGTGTCATTGAATTGTCTCGCAGGTTGCTTCTTTAATCCCTGTTTCATTCCTCCGTTTGTTTTGGTTTTTTTTATGGAGGTTTGTGTTAATTGTCTGCGATTAAGTGTAGGTTGAGGCATAGAGGGCCTGACTGGAGTGGGTTGCATTGTCATGAAGACTGTTATCTTGCTCATCAACGTTTGGCTATCATGGACCCTGCCTCCGGGGATCAACCTCTCTACAATGAAGAGAAGACTGTTGTTGTCACGGTAACTAACTGTTTAGGATGATTAAGGTTTGTGTTTTGGACTGAACTCTTGTGTTTTGATGACGGGGTTTTGATTTTCAGGTTAATGGGGAAATATATAACCACAAGGAATTGAGGAAGAAGCTCAAGTCTCATGAGTTCCGAACTGGAAGTGACTGTGAAGTGATTGCCCATCTTGTAAGTTTTGGATTCCCAATATTGATCTAACACAGCTTGTATGTAGAAAGTTTTCATCTTTATGATTGTTACACGACTTCCCCACTTGTGTTGTCAGTATGAAGAATATGGAGAAAACTTTGTGGACATGTTGGATGGCATGTTCTCCTTTGTCCTTCTTGATACTCGTGACAAAAGTTTCATTGCAGCCCGTGATGGTATCGGCATTACCCCACTTTACATGGGCTGGGGACTTGATGGTATGATGCCTTATATTGCACATTTACTTGCAAGTTTCTTTTCTTGATACTCTTAGGACGGATTGCAAGAGTTATTTTTTGAATTATGAGTAAAGAACCTGAATCTTTAATGTGTGAGAAGTTTCTATAAGTGGAGCAGTTGCTTTCTTTATAGTCTCTTTGCAAATTTGCTAAGTAATATGGGAATGCTGAAATATCAGCTGTAAGAAGTATTCTGCCAAAAGATGCAAAATCTAAGAAGGGAGATCGATGTATTGTAGCTTATTGGATATGCTGCAGCTAAATCATGGCATAATATTTGTTACACTTGTTGCTGTCCCTTCTGTCCTTCATGTGCCAAAAGTGGGCTTTGAGTTTATCTTGCAATTATAAACTTTGATGTTGCTTGATGGTTCCGTCTATTAATATAGTTAACAGTATCTATCTTCACTAGTTTCTTAATTTGGTAAACACATGGTTTATGGCATGAAACTATATGAATCTCTTAGTTTTCACGTGTCACTTAATTTCCTTTGATTATAAGAATGGTAGTCCTAACCAAATGACACACAATTAACTTTTCAGGATCGATATGGTTTGCTTCAGAAATGAAAGCTTTGAGTGATGATTGTGAACGATTTATCTCCTTCCCTCCTGGTCATTTATATTCAAGCAAACGAGGTAGGCAGTTGTTATTTTGTGAATGTTGGATTTGTAATTAATTTATAGCAATTGATGATCAGATTATGTATTTTCTTCACTCCTAGTTATGTTTTAAATTTTTTTTATTACACTTGCTATTTGATAGCCAGATTAATTGTCGATAACCGTCTTTCTTGTTTCGTCCACGGCTGAGTTTACTTTGTCTCTAATATTTATTTTAGATTCATCCTTGTAAAGATATCACAAATTGAGGTCATTTGTTCACTCACAAACTATTATATCTAGTGCTGCTCCAATAAATGTCCATGTTTTTAAACAATTTCTCATTTCTCCATCCTTATTAGAAAAGTTAGCGAGTGGACAATTTTAGTTGGGGGTAAGTCTGTAGCAAAAACAGTGATATTTTGGATGATTAGGAAATAACTGTTGTCCTTTTATTCTTCTTCAGCAGCTGTCTCACAAATTTGAATACTTATCACTTTGTTGCCTCCTGTATTTGTTTTTTCTTCTTGTAGGTGAGCTTAGAAGGTGGTATAACCCGCCTTGGTATTTAGAGCAAATACCTTCAACTCCATATGATCCTCTAGTTCTACGGGAAGCTTTTGAAAAGGCATGTCTTTTACTCTGTTTATATGGTTGTTGAAGTGATCATCTAGCTTTAAGTCTTTACTGCTTGTATTTCATGTATTTGTAGCTCACTGTGGATTCTAGTTGGAAAGTGTATAGATGCATAGGTGTTATTCAACTCCACTTTGTTCAAATGTGTTCTAGAAAACAAATTTTCAGTACAAGGGTATGGGTAATTGATTGTGTGGGTTATCATTCTATTCAAAAGTTGACCTTTTAATTTCTGTTCTGTTACAAAGTATGGCTTGTTTGTATTAGTTCCTTCTTTTACATTGTTATGGCTTGTATTAGTTCCTTCTTTTACATTGTGAAGTTTTGAGCAGAACCGCACAGTGGGGGGGACTTTTATAGTCAAGGCATTTCTGTGTTTTTATGTATAGTTCGTGTGGGTGTAAAGTATATTTATCTTTTTGCAGTTTAATTAGTTATAGTGGTCAAGTTATATGCAACTCTACATGTTCTAACTTTGTTCAATTGTTCCTTATGCTGCTTCTATCAGGCTGTGATCAAAAGACTCATGACAGATGTACCATTTGGAGTGCTTCTTTCTGGAGGACTGGATTCATCACTTGTTGCTGCTGTGGCTTCTCGCCGCTTGAATGAATTGGAAGCTGCTAATCAATGGGGTTCAAAATTGCATACCTTCTGCATTGGCTTGAAGGTATTGTCATTATACTTGGTGATTCTTAACTGCCTCCATTTCCTATTATTATCCGGACAGATTTGGGCTAAATATGCTGCATTACTTTACCAAAGTTGACATGTGAAAGGACTTAGAGACTGTTAGGGACTTCACAGTTTTTTGTATTTTCTTTATATGGAGGTACTGATGGATGTACTTATGTTTTAGCTCTGAAGATATGCATCCCATACCTCATAATTTGTAGCCTTTGCTTCTGTTGATTAACCTTATCGTGAGGCCATTTACAAAACATTAGTGCCTGACTTAAGGCTTCCACTCTGTGGTGCAAATAAAATAGGAATTTCTTTCTTCATTGATGAGATAAATGGTTTTTATGCTTGCTAGTTCTTTTGTTTGTGCCTAGAGATGATTTTGTAAATAGTTTGTTGAGCATGCTAAACTGTGTCGACAAAGGTTCTATGTCATCCAAGAAGGGCCTATAAGTGCCTACTACTACATTACGGCATTTGTTTCTATGTGCTCTTCCAATAGCCAGTCAATATACTAGCTTTAGTTGATATTATTTTTACTGGCATTTTCAACAATAATTTTTAGAACCGACACAGTAATTCAAAAAGTCACAGGATCCTGAATGTCCTTGTGAGGCAATGGTATTTCATTTTCATTTCCTTTATCATCTGTTTATGAGTGTCTGTCTGAATTCTGTTTTCTGCTTATTCATGGGTTATACTTTTCTACAAATCAGGGTTCGCCAGACCTAAGATCTGCACGAGAGGTAGCAGATTATCTCCAAACTCGTCACCATGAATTTTACTTTACTGTTCAGGTAATGGCTAGTTTTAAATGGAATAGAATGAAAAAAAAATCAACTTAGTGCATGTGTAAGGCCCAATATGCATGTCTTCATGCTTACTCATAGGCTAATGTGTTTTATTGCTGTATCAGGAGGGGTTAGATGCCATTGAGGAAGTCATTTACCATATTGAAACTTATGATGTGACCACTATTAGAGCTAGCACCCCTATGTTTCTTATGTCACGAAAAATCAAATCTTTAGGAGTGAAAATGGTTATTTCTGGGGAAGGCTCAGATGAAATTTTTGGAGGTTACTTGTATTTTCACAAGGCACCCAACAAAAAGGAGTTTCATGAAGAGACCTGTCGAAAGGTATGATTTTTGCATTTTTATTTGGGTTTGACAATGCCCTGGTGATCCAGGCTGTTTTGCTATATCCAATACTCTTATTTGCACAACTTTGTTTTCTGATAAAACAGATTAAAGCTCTCCATCTGTATGACTGCTTGAGGGCCAATAAATCCACTTCAGCATGGGGTGTTGAGGCTCGTGTCCCCTTTTTGGATAAAGAATTCATCAACATTGCAATGAGCATAGATCCTGAGTGGAAAATGGTATACACTATTCTCCAAGCTTATTATCCACGAGCAAGAAAAACCTTTTCAGGGTCACTCTGAATTTTTCTTTTCCCAACATAAAAGGCTATCTATCTGTCAATCCATGCCTTAGAACTAATCTTATCGAGCAGTAAAAACGAACCTTGGCTTATGAATTATAAAGAATTGACCTCTGCAAATTTGGCACGTTTTCATTCTCCAATTCACTGGTTAAGTAATTGTCCATGGATGATATTCAGTTTATGTCATCTACAATTGTTTGCTTCATTACATCAGGAAGTTACAAATATTGCTCTGTTGTCTGTTCATGATGACTAATGACAAATTCTGAAGAGCACATATATTTGTAGGTCTATCATTGTACAGTGATTATCGCTTTTGTCCTTGCAGATCAGGCCTGACCTTGGAAGGATTGAGAAGTGGGTGTTGCGCAATGCCTTTGATGATGAGAAGAACCCATATCTTCCAAAGGTACCAAAATTTCTGCGTCTCTAGATGTAATGACATAAATCTATTTCTATCTTGATTCTTTCTTCTCTGGCATGATTTTCATGGGAAAGTGCTGATTCTCTTTTTATCTTGTCTTAGCATATATTGTACAGGCAGAAGGAACAATTCAGTGATGGAGTTGGATACAGTTGGATTGATGGTCTGAAGGACCACGCAAACAAACAGGTGTATAAAGATGATCTTTAGAGGGTTTTGTTTGGAATCTTTGAATTTTTCATCTCATTCATATTCAAACAAGTATTTGTTTACGATACAGGGAACATGAAATATTTCATATGGCCTGTCTATTTAATGTATCAAGTCATTAATTCTGCCTTAGTTGTCGGTGATATATCTTAGTTTTGAATTGGCAGGTTACAGATTCAATGTTGCTGAATGCAAAGTTTCTTTACCCAGAAAATACTCCTACCACAAAAGAGGCCTATTACTACAGGACAATATTTGAGAAATTCTTTCAAAAGGTCTGTTCTTTAGTAATCGTTGATTCATCTGCAGCTTCTCGGATATTTGATGATGAGCCTTTTTTTTTATTGTTACGCTATTGCAAAGTTTCTATGCGCATCATTTCCATCCTTCATTCACCTTGAGATATAGTTGATAGATCTCCCATTTCGAAACAGAACGCAGCAAGGTCAACCGTTCCTGGAGGTCCAAGCGTGGCATGCAGTACTGCAAAGGCAGTGGAATGGGATGCAGCATGGTCAAAGAATCCTGACCCATCTGGCCGTGCTGCTCTAGGTGTTCATGAAGCAGCATATCAGGAACCGGACGATGCCAAATCTACCAGTCTGATAAATGGTTCCACTCAATAAGTATGACAGTGGATTTGTAGAGAAAGCTGCAATAGTTGTTTAGTTGAGTTTTTACTAGCAGGATTACTTAGCATCACTGTGATACAACCTGCTGGTTTGAAGAGGTAACTGATTTTATTGTCACTAGACCTTCATAAAATTTTCTCATTAACAATGCGGTTCCTTGCCCTTCCCCCATTTTGGTAAAGTAAACCAGCTCTCTGATTGTTTGACAGATCCTGTGCAAAAGACATGGTCTTCGTCCCGATAGGAAGGTGTTAAAAAGCTGTTTGTCCATACCTGCGTTTAGAAGCTTGTTTCTGTCTTTCTTCTTTGTATTGTTTTCTGGTGTTACCAGCTAGAATTTCTTAGAGTAACATGTTCCAATCCTTGTGACTTCATTATCCTTTGTTTAGTAGGTTTCTTATGCAGAATATTGTGTAATTTCGAGGTCATAATAAGTTAGTATTGTGACTGTCAACAAGTTGTTTGTTATACTTTTTTGATCTTATAAGAAACGAGGAATTCACACGGTGGCGACGAGACAGGCCAAGCCCAAATCATATAAGGCCCGATCATGAGTTTGAGAAAAAACGGTCCTAAGATCGTTCAAACTAATAATTTAAGATAATTATAATTAATTTTTATTATATAATATTTAATTGACTTATACGTGACGTTTATATTATACATTTTTTTGTTATTATTTTCACAAATATTTGTAAAATTAAAAACTAAAAAGCTTTTTTAAAGATTTGAAACATTAGCAATTTTTTAAAAATTATTTAAAGCTTCTTTTACCCTTTATTTTAAATACATTAATTATAAAATATGGGATAGACTATAAGTCCTAACAAAAACCATAAATCTATTATTCACGCTACCTTTGAATATTCGAGTTCGTAACGGAAAAAACTACCACTTAACCAAATCCTATTAAGTCTTATATCCTAGTAAGAAGCGGATTTCAGACAGCCGTCAATGAAACCAAATTGGCGAACTTATAAATACAAAGTTGTGCGAGTCTTTTAAGTAATTGAAGAAGAAAGTTTGGTTTTGTTTTTACTTGTACGATTAGTCTCAGACCAACCATGGATTCCACTGTGATCAGAGAAGTATGGAACGGGAATTATGAAGAAGAGCTTGTGATGCTCGATGCAGCATTGTACAGGTTTCATGTCATATCCGTTGACACAGAGTTCCCAGGCTGTATCTTGAAGACAAGAAGGAACGAGACTGATGATGTTCGTTACAAGCACCTGAAGTTCAATGTCGAAAACTCGAAACTGATTCAACTTGGGATCACCTTGTCGGATGAGTTGGGGGTTGTTTTCGTGGCATGGGAGTTCAACTTCCAGTTTGATGTTGAGGAGGACAAACACTCCCCTGATTCTATCCACTTCCTGAAGCTATGTGGGATTGACTTCTGTAGACTGAAAAAGGAAGGCATAGTGATGGAGAGATTCTCACCTTCTTTCTCTCACATCCTCCGGAAACACAAGAACGCTCAATGGGTTACATTCCATGGCTTGTATGATCTAGCACATGTTCTACAAGCGATGACCCCTTTACCAGAGTCTGTTCAGGAATTTGCTGCACTTGTTCATCTTGTATTCGGTTCGGTGGTTGATGTGAAGTACATGGCAAGATTTTCCAGAGGGCTCCAGAATGGTGAATTGGGGCTTCAGAAGCTCGGAGAGAGCCTTGGCATTGCAAGACTTGGTGCAGCACATAATGCTGGATCTGATAGTTTACTTACTAGTCTAGTTTATGCATACATGAAGCTGACATTAGGTATCAATCCTTCCAACTACGAAGGTTGTCTGTATGGCCTGGATATCACAACACAATATCTAGAGGAAGCATCGCTCCTACCCTCTTCAGTACCGATACCATGTTTTTCTCCCGATATCAACTAACACTTTGTCTAATTGTACTTCCGATATCAACTAAAATGGTCTACTTTTTTCTAATTGTAACACTAGTTCAGCCAATAGTATAAGCATATGAGATCAATCTTTGTTAATTCCACTGGTGTCGCAATCAACTTTCTCCTGGTTCCGTCTTTTTTCTTGATAGGATTGCATAGAAGAAGTAAGATGAAGATATGCCCACTAAAAACTAATGTACTATATGATATGCCACATAATCTGCTTTGTTTATGAATTTGAAGTTTAATACGAATTTCATTAAAACCTGATATTTTCTCTTGCTGATTTGCTAAGATTGACTCAACCGAGTTTCAAAAGCTGCAGTCCCTGAAAACAGTAAAGAAATCGGTTAAAGAGGTGGAGCTTTCATCCCAGGCCGGCAGCCTGATGAAACAAGAAAGCTGATAAATAGCAATAATACATCTAAAGCTCAAGTTCCAGACATTATCTCTAATTTGGGTACTCAGAAACTGCGAGGTCCTGTAAAATTATAAAGGAAAAGCAGAATAAATCAATACCAACTTACTAACAGGCTTTTAAGTATCGCAGAATAAGATAACATTACAAATCCTTCACGTGAAGAACAGAGATGATCATATTAAATTACACGGATGAACATGCGAAAAGTCTTCCTGATTAATATCTCGAATAATTAGGATGCATCTTCAAACTAAGAATCTAATTGAAGAAACACATTCGTACTCTAAATGATGCATAAAATGTTAGGTTTAAGTCATTCATAAGGGAATAAAGGATCAGTGCTGTTCCTACAGAACGGGTAATGGTTGTGCACAATTACCCATGAATTTCATACTTCTGGCCAATGGTTCAAGCTCCATAAGAAAATTTACTTTCTTCTCAATTTGCATAATATCATTCGGAGGACAGAATAAGGCAACAAAATGCAAATGTTAATCCAAAGATTACCAGAAGACTGAGTTGAGGCTAGAGCATCCTCTTCTCTATAACCTACGAATTGATATCCCATGTCTCCATGCACTGTGAAGAAGAGAGAAAGAGAAAGAGTCAATAAAGGACAGCCATGAACTAATGATAAGGAAGAGGAGGAAGGTCCTGTATGTTCCAAAAAAGCAATATTTAAGCGCTATAGTTAAGAGTCAACTTTCCTACATCCCTGTAGAGTAAAACCAAGCCCCCCTTTGAACAAGAGTCATGGTGAAGTATAAAGAGCAAATCTAGTTTTCACTGAAAGTACAAATGTAAGGTTGAGATGCAAGCAGAAGACACTACCAATGAAACAGGAGACTACATATATTTACGCATCGTCTCAAATCTATTATCATTACCATCATTCTCTTCAGCAACTTTCGCATGAGAATCACCCTTCTCGTGACTCTGATATGCATTAAACCTATAAATGTTGTAAAAGAACCAGTATTTAAGCACAGTTCCTGACAATAAAATCTGTCAAACTTATAAAAACGATCCAATAAGAATATGTACCTATAGATAGCTGAATTGTGACAGCATGTCCAAGCTGAAAGCCTGCAGTGAATTCAGTTTCTACTACTGAATCCCATGTACAACCAGTGCATATTAAATTTCTTGCATGCATTAGTACATTCAAGATGAGGAATATGTTCGCCAAGAGGTGATCTTGGAACTAAACTGCACTCCAACCAGCTGTTTTTTCTACACCCCTAGCCTTCATCATCTCTCTCGCCCTTTGTGCTTGCTCCCACTTACCACTATAACTAAGCATGTTGGCTAACATTATATGATAACCATCATTATCTGGGTCAGATTGAATAGCACGCCTTGCTATCCTTAAGCCTGTCTCAATTTGATTGTGAATTTTACAAGCACTCAACAAAGCTCCCCAGACATTGCCATCTGGAGGAAATGGCATTGACAGAACCACTTCTTCAGCTTCCAGCAATTTCCCTGATCTTCCAAGAAGATCTACCAGACAAGTATAGATCTTTAGATTGGGTTCAACAGAATAAAGATGCATTCTATTGAACAGATTCTTCCCTTCTTCAACAAGTCCTGCATGTGCACAAGCTGAAATAAGCAAGAGAAAGGTGATCGCGTTTGGTTTAACCTTTGATCGTTCCATTTGCTGGAATATTTCAATCGCAGATTTTGCATGTCCATGCATTCCATAACCTGAGATCATTACATTCCAAGAAATAGCGTCTCTTTCTTCCATTGAGTTGAACAACTGTCTAGACTTCTCTAGCTGCCCACATTTTGCATACATATTAACCAACGCAGAAACAAGGGATACATTTAGCTCGAACCCTTCTTTTTCAATGTAGCGGTGAACCATTTCTCCTTTATCTAAGGATGCAACATTAGAACAAGCTGAAAGCACTGTTACTAATGTGGCTTGGTTAGGCTTGAATTTTTGTAAAATCATATGCTCGAAAAGAGCAATAGCCTGACCAGCAACCCCACAGCACACATATGATGAAATCAATGTGTTCCATGTGACAACATCTTTGTTTGTTCTATAGAATATTCTCTTCGCAACAGTCAAATTACCGTTCTTTCCATACATGTCTATAAGTGCATTGGCAATGGAAACATTTTGAAACATCGAAGCTCTAATTACATAACCATGAATCGATCTGCATAAACGATTTGCCCCTAACTGGGAACAAGAAGAAATTACAGAGACCAGGCAGTTGGAATCAGTTTTAATTCCTTCATTTTGCATCTCTGTGAACAATTTTATGCACCTACCTCCCATTCCTAGTTTAGCATAACCACAAACCATAATGGTACACGATTCTTTACTCCATTCATGTTCCCTATCAAAAAGCTTCTCTGAAGGAATCAAAAGTCCAAATTTGCAATACATGGACAGTAATGCAGTGTTAACTATATGATCTATCACATAATTTTTCCTTATAATCAGCCCATGAAAAGCCTTTCCTTCCCTCACATTCAAGGAGTTGCCAAAACCTGATAGAATGCAACTTAGAATTATCCTATCTGGAAACAAACCATCAACCTGCATATCCCAAAACAAACTTATGCAATCATTCACAAGACCATATCTTGCATGGATATTGATGATCGATGTCCATGAAATAAGATCCTTATCAACCAATTCACTAAAGGAATTACACGCCTCACTTAAATCCCCACACTTGGAGTAAATTGACAGAAGAGATGATTGAACAACCACAGAGCACCCAAGTCCAGTTTTCACCACAAAAGCATGCAAACACCTGCCTACAACCAAGGCACCCAAATCAGCGCAAGCTTGAAGCCCTCCTTCCATTGTCCTAAAGTTCATTCTCTCACCAATACCACCAGTCCTATGCATTTCACTAATACACTCCAAACCCAACTCACTCTCCCCGTTCTGCGCATACCCAATGACAAGCGTCGTCCACGAGACAACATCTCTCACAGTCATTTCATCAAACAAAACACCTGCGTCCCACGTGAACCCAAATTTACTATACATGTACACCAAAGACGACCCAACGGCACAATTTCCCTCAAAAAGTCCGGATTTTGCAACCAACCCATGAACACACTTCCCCTGATTCACCCACAAAAGCTCAGCACAGGTAGCCACAACCATGGGGAACGTAAACTGACTAGGCAGGATGTTAGACAACCGCATGCGAACATAAAAGTCATAAGCTTCAGCGTAATTTCCACAAGAGAAGTGAGATTGAATGAGGGAGTTCCAAAGAAAGGTGTCTTTTTCATTAACGGAATAAAAAACTTTGTTGCAAGAATGGAGTCTCTGAAAGGAGGCATAGAAAGATATGAGCTTGGAAGATATGAAAACATTGTTTGCATTCCCACTTGTAATGACAAGAGCATGAGACTTAAGGACAACATCGAAACTCGGATGGCGTAGGCAGAAGATGGAGTTGAGGTGACCATTAAGGTAGTCACAAGTTGAATGACATGATTTAGCAGAGAGACGAGGAAACAATCCCTTGAAAAGGTAATTGGATGTCTTGAGGTTGATCATGTAACTAAGTTTGTTCGATGTGACGCAAAAACCATCACTTGAATAGATAGAGTGCCACGGGTGTTCTGCATCTGTTACTCCTCACATCCTTGTCTTATAACAGATTTTTCTGAAATTTACAGATTGCATTGGATCTGTGTCAAATGCGTAGAACTCGCTTCTTATTCTTTACGACTTGTGTATGGTGAAGAAATGGAACGGATTGTGATCATATTCATTCCATTATTATTGCTGAATTTGAAATAGCTGCTTCGGATTCTCGTGGAATAACTCCATTAAAACTTCATTTGAATTTAGTACTTCAAAGTAATAAAGATTATTACACATTTAATATCACAAAGAGATTATATCCATCCAGAACATCTGATACAAACAGTGGAAAACTCTGTTGAACTGCGATTCCAAAAAGAACCAACAACCAGACTTATACAAGCATGTCTCTTGTACTTGTGAACGTAGGCTGAAGGTAGAAGATAATTTTTTTACTGTACACAGAATATCTACATCGAGCTGCATTGCAACTCACTCAGCAGTCAGCTTAATCCGATTATATCGAAGTTCGTCGATCAAATATACAGCGTTGTTGATCCCATGGATATGTCTGCCTCATTGTTGGTTGACTGATTACCACCTGCAAATTCCAGGCGCTTCCGTTCTGCTTAAAGCTAGCATTTCCTCGTACTTTGAACCATATACAAAACCCCACAACTGTAATTCCAAGAAAGAAATGAAAAACTTGAGACACTCCTGCTACATGAACTTGGGAAATGGCTCAGTATGTGCCTAAACACCCCCGAAAGTAATGGACCAGAAAGAATTTGTGTAATATGTTGTGAAGACATATGCATACCTCAACCTCTTTAACTTCAAAATCTTCAGAATGCGCAAGACAAGAGTTTCCGTAAGTTTCCGAGACCGAACTTGATCCATTTAATCTTTTGTTTAAGAAAAACATGAATGTAGTAAGACCACACATGTCCACTTTGTCATATTTGAGAATTGACATAAAACTCACATCATAAAGTATTTCTGAAAAATAGCAAAAGTAGCAGAGAAGAGGATCAGGGGCTCACAGGTCACCATCCAGGTAGAGAGCAAAGTGACCACCCCCGCCAATCGCCAGGTAATCATTAGAGCACAGCGTAAAATATCGATTAGCACCTGTTTCAGTATTGTAATAAGAGAACTTGCAGATTGATTGCCAACTAGTTTCTCACTATCCACCAACCGCTCAAATAACCTGATGGTCAATTCTTCAACTGTTGCCCACTGATTTAATTCAGTACGACTAAAAAGTACAAAATTTGACCATTCTTAAGATTCAAATAGCAGCATGTTATTCATGGGAATTCAGAGCATAGAAAGCCTTCTGATGGATGGACTAGTGCACTTCCAGGTACCAGTCATACATTCTTCTGATTGAGATCTATAGGTGTATAGACGAGAAGTTGAATATGTATTGTAGGTCAATATGTCTCGTTATAAGAAGTTCAATATATAATGTTGGTCAGACATTGAGATTTGTTCAAAATGTCATTGCAGTAAAGGTGATATGAAATTTTTCTTAAAATGGGTCTTAGATTCAACTCTCTGCAGGTTCAGAATGTCATTGCATACCACATTCCTAAGTTACTTGTTTAAAACGGAAAGCATTTAACCCGGGGTTGTTCGTAGCAAGGGAAAAAAGAAAATACCTGTGGGACGGAAAATAATGGGATTGCCAGGTATGTCAGTGAAAACAAATGTACTATTTGTTCCCTGTTCAAACTAAATGTCAGCATAATAGTTTACGTGCTTAGTAAATTCACTGAAGGTTAATGTGAATTTTATCACCACCTGATATTTTCTCTTGTTGGTAGGTCTTAGGGGTGCCTCAACCAAGCCACCAAAAACTGCACCCTTTTGGTCTCCAACAACCTGAAAGAAGAGTTTACTGGGTGAGATGGGTAGCCTCCTCCCAGACCAGAATAACAGACACAAAAAGCTATAAAATAAATAGTAATTATCCATCCAAGCTCAAATTTTTGTATCATTAATTACTTGAGTAACTGAGGCAAATCTGCAGGAGATGAATTTACAAATCAATCACTTTGCTGCTCTATATGATGCGTGGAATGTTAATTTTCAAGTAGATATATAGATGAGAACTAATGAAATGTGGTTCTATATCACAAAAGACGGCATTGGTTGTATGCAACTATATGGCTTTGTAAATCTGGTGAAGTTCCAAAAGAATATTTATTAATTTCAATCTGTATAACCTTAAGAACAGAAATGAAGGAGACTAGAGTTAACCAAGATATTACCAAAAGACTGAGTCCAGGCCAGAGCATGCTTCTCCTGTATAAGGTTGAAAGTGATATCCCATGCCTCCACGTACTGTAAAGAACCATGGAGACAGAGTAAGAAAAAGATTGTTCCATTTACCAGTAAGCACGAGTAAGACCTGCATTATTGGAAAAATCATAATTCAACACTACAGATGAGTACATGTTCTTGCACCTGTAGAGTAATAACCATTTCCTATCTTGAACAAGAGCAGGAAGAGAAGTATAAAGAACGCGTCTAGCTTTCTCTGAAAGAAGTAATGAGGGTTCTGATGTGGTAGGAAGATCTATCAAAGAGACAGGCTCTGTCATAGTCTGCACATGATGCACCTCAAGTCTGTCATCATTATCATCACTCTCATCAGTAGCTTTCGAGTCAGAATCACCCTTTGACTCTTGACTTCGATATCCACTAAACCTTGCAGCTTGGTAAATAGCACGAAGAGACTGCTTCCCACGAGAAAATAAACTTTTCTTTGCACCATTCTCTCTCATTAAGGACTCGGAAGGTTGGCCACCAAATTCTGCCTGATCATCACTCTGCTCAGAAGTTTTCTCGTTGTTCCCAGATTCTGAAGATGACAATAAGGAGTAGAGAAAAGCAGTAAATGAAGAAGTATCAGGTCCATCAACCGGATCAACATATTCTTCTGCGATAGAGTCTAGCTGATTCCTGTCTGAGTCACTATCTTCTTCCTGTTTTAACAATAGATCAACAATTTGTTGAAGATTAGCCATGAATTATAATCAAGAAACACAAGACAGCTACGAAATATAGCTCCGGAAATAAGTCCCGCCATTTACATTCCTAATGAATTTTTTTGCACTTCATATATAGAAAGGCAATGAAATAACAGCTTAGGATCCCGATAAGAGAATTTCAATCCAAAAATATGCCACGAGTTCATCGGCAAGATAATCCTTATCCTGGGCAAGTACTATTAAACACCGGATAAGCTCTGAGCCAACTCAGTGAAGTGAATAGGATAATATAAAGCAGGATGGAAGAATATTAGTCATGTCCTCCCATTCCATTAAAAGTGGATTCTTTTCCATCGAATTATCAAAATTAGTACAAATGATCACCCAAAATAAACATAAAGAAAGTTCATAACTTTGAAGTAAAGAGAGAAAAAAACAACTATGAAACATCAAAATCGAAAATAGTAAAGGACAACCAGGTAGAATTTCCCTCCGAACCAAATGGGTATTCAAGAAATCTTCCAGAAAACGTCAATTAATTAATGGGATAATCATATTAGAACTCAAAAAGGAACCGAACAAGCGAAATAAACTTTTCAGATCAAATTAACCATAGGATCAGCCAGAAATAAACTTTTCAGATCAAATTAACCATAGGATCAGCCAGAAAGATCCCAACTTTGAACTACTCAGCAATCATACAAATATGCGTACACTTACAGTGGCAGAAGGAGGACGAGAATGAGGCTTAGAGGGCTTATCAGATATAGGATTGAGCAAGACAGTGGTGATATCAGACACAAAATGGACTGCTTTGCTCCTCAAAGATTTCTGCTTTCCCATTGTTTTTCCCCCTTTTCTCTATATTAAGGATGATGAATTTGAAACACAAACCAGGCTTAGATTACCAAAAACTATGTAGTTAATAAGCACATAGAATAGCATTTATGTGATTGATTCCTTCACGCTTTTTGACCCAAAATTCATCTCTATAAAACAGAATAAAAAGAAAAAAGATTGATCTTTTATCTTCCCTTCCCCTTTCCCTGTCTGGCTCCCCAATAGCTGGTAAGTAGTAGGTTGAATCGTGGCAAAGATTAGCAACTTTTCTATTGTAATGACTGTTTTGAAGAGCTCCAACAAGCAGATGGACTCCATGGCCCAATGGATAAGGCGCTGGTCTACGGAACCAGAGATTCTGGGTTCGATCCCCAGTGGAGTCGAATCAAAGTTTTTGTTCCCAGATTATTGAGCTTTTAAATTTGGTTTATCTCAAATGGGCTTTAGACTCATCATTTAAAAATTATATTTTATTCAAATAATTTAAGACTCGCAATTTTTACAAATAAAAAGGTTTAAGCTTGATTTGAAGATTGATCAATATAAATTGAGTATATTAACTTTAGGTCAAATCAAGTTGAGTTGGATCGGATTATTTTGATATCTATAGCTTAATTGAGCAGTTAATACCACTTGAAAGGATCAATCACAAATTCTTATATATATGTTAAACTATCTTAGTTAAAGATTAAGATTTTAATTAAGCATAATAATAGGTTGGATTGATAAAAAAAATGATAAAATTTAATATGAAGTCTAATTGAGTTTCAGACCAGTAATTTGAACTCCGACTCAAACTCATTTGAGGGAAAGTTTTAATATAAAGTCTAGTTGAGTTCCAGACCAGTAATTTGAATTCCGACTCAAACTCATTTGAGAGAAAGTTTTAATATAAAGTCTAGTTAAGTTCCAAATCAGTAATTTGAACTCGACTCAAACTCATTTTAGGGAAAGTTTTAGACTAACTAGTAAAAGTTGTTTTTTTGACTATAAAGTCATAGGTTCAAATTATAAAAATAACTTTTGTAAAAATTATAAAGAGAAGATTGCGTACATTAATGACCTTTTTCAAAACTCTTATAAAACAGAGAGTTTTGTGCACCGAAGTATGTTGACTTTGACACTTTAGATTAAACTAACCGGACCTAAATTTCCAAGTCTAATCCTAACATACTCACACCAACTAAAGAGGTTTCATAATTTTTACTAGAGAATTTTGAGTCAAATGTTTTTTATGGATAAACATAAATTTAGATTAAATTAAAACATATAATGTCATTATTTAATATAATTTATTAAAAATATTATTTTTATAAAAGAAATAAATTAAAATAATACTATTTTATTTAAACCAATCGGATCATTTTAATTTTGACTCTAACCTGTATTTAAATAATCCCTAATCTCTATTCTATACTAAGGCAAGCATGGTAAAGGTCCTATCTTTTAACAATTACAACTTTAAGCAGCAAATTAGTTCTATTCACATTCATCACCAATGATATAAAAAACGGACTGAAACCGCCGATTTGATCGGATTAATTGTAAATCATATTAATTTTTGGTTCAATTTCTACTTTTAATTGTTGGAAATTAAAATCGACTGGTTTCTTTTGAATTATTAACCGAATGCATCTTCTTCTCTTACACCCAAACAACAAATCTGCACAGAGAGATGAGAATTTTGTGCGACACTTGAGAAATCAACCCATCGCAGTGAAAACTAAATTGGAACCAATATTGAGCAAATGGGTAGCCGAGATTGGTATCAAAAACCAAAACAAAAATTCGAAATAAGTAGAGAGATTTCTTGAAACGCCAAATGCAATCTTCACTCTAATAGAACATAGAAGAGGGAGAATTGAGTAAAAACAACAATTTAGCTTTCAACAACATTCCATCTCTAAACAAAATAAGGATTGATGTTAACAAAATCTCGGAACAAAAAGAAAGAAGAATAACTAAATCTCAAATAAAAAGAAAGAAGAACCCAAAATTTAAGTTATCTTCGAGGAAATGAGAGGTATAGTTGGCGGAAGCAGAGAAATTTCTTGGTGGGGTTGATTGGTTCGAGAGAGGAAAAATAAATTTTCAAAGATGGCTGTAAATGTTTTTGATAAAAGGTTTAACATTTACGGTGGTGTTTCATATTTTTATATCATTCTTATATTGTTTTTTTCCTTTTTATATTTACTTATGTTTTCTTCAGAATTTTATTTATTTTTAATTAAAAGATAAATTTTCTTAAATTTTAGTTGCCAAATATTGAAAAAATTCAATTACACACCATATAAATGTTAATAGACTAATAAAATATAACTAAAATAATAATTTAATTTAATTCTTAAATTTGACTTAATTAATTTAATGCAATTAATTAATAATTTAAAATAATTATAATAAATTAATAATTTGTATCAATTTTAACTAGTTCGCTATAAATTTAAAAATTGAGTTAGATCATCATACAAGTAACATTTGATTAATTTATATATAATATTTATGCCACTTATATTTTATCACTATATTTTTAAGTGAAATCTAAAAAATGGATTGTTCTAAAAAATAAAAATTATTTGAGTTCAGTAGAAAAAATTAATGTAAATACTTTAAAAGAAAGCAGAACTTATACGTTTTTAAATAGAATTATAGAATTTGAAATTTTTGAGAGTAATGAGAAATAACTTCATTTATAAATATTATTTGTAAGTTTTATATTAGACTTAAATTTAATTTGAATTATTAATTTTGATTGATTATGAGTACAATATAATAATAGATGTATTTTTTATTTCAATAAAATAATTCACCTACTCTTATATATTATATGCTAATTTTATAACAATTTAATATTGATTAAAATTTTAAATCTTAAACTTTTCTTAACCAATTAAATATTTGCTTCTATAAAACTTACTAGAAAAGTTGTGTATTCAGATAAGAAGATGACTCACGCGAAAGTCACATGCTGGTTCTCATTGTCTATATATAGTTGTACACGTCGTAAATCAAGGAACAAAAAATGAAACAAGAGATATGCGCCACTCTACCTGACACCTATTGCGCCACTATCTACCTAACACCTAAAGGCTAGAAATTACACGGCTAAGTCAAAGATTTAACAAAGAGAAAACTTCCAATAGCCTCCCTCAATCTAATCTGTCTAAACAAAGATTCAGATTGTGACGTAATTCTGAAAATTGTCGAACTAGAAGGGGCTTTGTAAAAATATCAGCAATTTGATCCTGGGACGATATGAATCGAACCTCTAATGTTTTTGCTGCCACTCTCTCTCTCACACAAAATGAAAGTCAACTTCTATATGTTTTGTTCTTGCATGAAACACTGGATTTGCAGAGAAATACGTTGCCCCTAGATTATCGCACCATAGACAAGGTGGTTTGTTCTGATAAACTCCCAATTCACCAAGTATAGATTGAACCCAAATTAATTCCGCAGTAGCATTGGCCAAAGCCTTGTATTCTATTCAGTACTAGATCTAGAGACTGTAGATTGCTTCCTGGAGCTCCAAGATATCAAGTTTGGACCAAAGAATATAGCAAAACTTCCGACTGATCTTCTGTCTTCAGCACAGCCTGCCCATTCTGCATCTGAAAAGGCACTAAGCAGTGATGAATTCGACTTTCGAATAGTTAAACCAACATCATTTGTATGCTTCAAGTACCTTAATATCCTCTTCACAGCAATCC
>JANIJH010000225.1:2986532-3014759 GCA_024520975.1 Erythroxylum areolatum | reverse complement strand
CATGCTGGTTCTCATTGTCTATATATAGTTGTACACGTCGTAAATCAAGGAACAAAAAATGAAACAAGAGATATGCGTCACTATCAAGAGATATGCGTCACTCTACCTAACACCTATTGCACCACTATGTACCTATCACCTAAAGGCTAGAGATTACACGGCTAAGTCAAAGATTTAACAAAGAGAAAACTTCCAATACTTTCGATTTTTAAAACATTTAATTTTTATCACCATTCTTGCATTTAATCTTGTATATATGCGAGCATTTGGTGGGGACGTGATCTTTTATACTTTCTATTCTATTCTAATTCTGCTATATTTTATTTTAATCATATAATTATGTGAATCTTATATAAATATATCATTGAAATGAAATAGAGCATAATTAAAATAAATAAAGAATACATAAAATTTAAAATTTCACGTAAATATATAATTAAGATGAAGGGGAAAGAGCTGTAACTTAACGGAACATAATAGAAGGTGCAGAGCACCTTGAGTCCCGTTTGGTGTCATCTACGTGATCATTTCAGCTAGACCATGACTCACTTGTCAGTGTATTCTTTTCGGTTCTCAAGTGATGAACATTGCGACAAGTACGAAGTCGACAAGGAGTCCTGCTCTTAAGTATCTCTCTGACAGCCACTGGACGTAGTGGTTGTGGTGCCAACCAACTCAAAAGGTGAGCTCATGGTCATGGTTGCAGACCCCACTTTGCTCGAAATCTTCCAGGAAATAGATTGTGAATCCAACGAGCTGAAAACGCGGATTGATTGCTACGGTAAAAGTTGTACGTGGCAGTGAAGATATTAATGTTTATGATAATCAAAGGTCGCAGATTGCGATGATATTGTTTTTAAAAATTCAATCTTTTTCAGTTTTGGTAAGAAAATGATACCTTTTCACTGTCTTCTCGTTTCCTTTTCCACCACCATAGTCAATCGTCAGGCATTAATAAATAAGGTTCTTCACGGTCTCACTCACTCGCTCTCTCACTTCTGTTAATCCATTCCATCGTTTTCGATTTTTCTCAGGAAAAAGGGAACACTTCAAAAGTTCTTGTGAAGTAAAAGAATGGCCACTCTTAAACTTCCTTCTCATGTTCCTGCTCCATCTGAGGACGCTGAACAACTCCGAAAAGCCTTTGAAGGTCTACCCGCTCTACTTTTTCTTCAACAACCCCATCATCTGTTTAGTTTTTGATGATCAACCCCTTTCTGTGATGCTATAAAGCTGATTTCTTTGCTTTTAATTGTGGCTGTTGAAACTTCAGTTGTGTTTATATTGTTGTTCACTTATCTGCCCCTGGAAGATCAATCAATTTCTGATTTTTTTTTTAATCTCTGATTTACTTTTATGTTGCAATCGTTATTTGTGCACTTAGTTTCTTGATATTTGGTGGCTGATTGCATTTTTATTTCTTGAAATATCGATAGCACAAGGCGAATGGTCATATGATTAGTATTTCGGTATTTCCAGAAACTGCTGCTTTGATTGGTATTTGTTCTTGTACTTGTCCCTTCAGATTTATATCTCCATGAATACAGATCTGCAATGTCCTCCGGCTTGGATACTCTTTCATACTCATATTAATCTTTTGTATCTACATTTATGTGGTTTTTTTGCAAGAGTAGATAAATCAGCTGGAGTTGAAAGTCGACCTTATTAATTCATGGATTTGATTTAAACCCAATATACATCTGAGCTTCATGATCAAAGTGGTCTAGACAGATCATTGTGTTCTAAGTCTCGAAAAGGTTTTCTGGTGGCTCTGTAGTTGATTGTTGTTCAAATTCAGGACCAACTTTAACTGATTCATTATCAACCAATCGATCTGAATACTGAGTTGTTTGAATCCCGATTTTACCAGGATGGGGTACAAATGAGTCGTTGATTATCGACATACTGGCGCATAGGAATGCTGCACAACGTAACAAAATTAGACAGACTTATGCTGAAGCTTATGGGGAAGATCTACTCAAAGTCCTTGACAAGGAGCTTTCTAGTGACTTTGAGGTCAGGCAAAAGAGTTTTTTCCCCCCTCTTCTGTTACTTGAAATCAAACACCAGTAATAGCTGTTGCTTTCAAGAAAAATTTTCTGTCCAAGGTGTTGATCCACTGCTTTTATAGTCATTGCTTTTGTTAATTGATTTTTACCTTAAGCAGAGATGTGTACTTCTATGGACATTGGATCCTGCTGAGCGTGATGCATATTTGGCTAATGCATCTACTAAAAGATTCACCTCGAGCAACTGGGTCATTATGGAAATAGCTTGTGCTAGATCATCACTCGATCTACTCAAAGCAAGACAGGCATATCATGCTCGTTATAAGAGGTCTCTCGAAGAAGATGTTGCACATCACACAACTGGAGACTACCGCAAGGTACTTCCTTAAGCTGTTTTACTATAACTTCGGATGGAAACATCCTCAACTTTAGTAATGGACATTGGAAGATCCCACTCTCTCAAGCGCCCCTCACAGTTGATAGTCCTTCTCATTTGAGGATAATCTTTTGGATAATTTTCATCACTGTCGACTAACCTGATATGAATACTTGTGCAATTCTTGATCCATTCCAATGTCCTCGAGTCATGGAGTTTATGCGAACCAATAGATACAAACTTCTAAAGCTTTTGAAAGGTCATTCCAAATTCATCTCCATTGAAACCAGATGAAGATCTCATATTGCTATTACTTCGTAGTTTGTACCTTTAAAATGTTTCGTTTAATTTTATATATGAAATATCCCATTATACCGTGCTTTCTTTGTTATCATTCACTTCTCGTTTTTACGTGATGTCGCCATGCAGTTGTTGGTTCCTCTTGTGACTGCATTTAGGTATGAAGGAGACGAGGTGAACATGACATTGGCAAGATCAGAGGCTAAGACACTTCATGAAAAGATTGCAGAAAAAGCTTACGATGATGAGGAGATAATCAGAATTCTGTCTACAAGAAGTAAGGCACAGATTAATGCAACATTGAATCACTACAACAATGCCTTTGGAAATGCTATTAACAAGGTACTATATCTTGTATAATTCAGTTAAGCTACATTGACTGCTTTAATTTGTTCAGAATTTATGAACTTAAATCTCCTCCTTACTTCTTGTGATTGGTTCTTTGAAACACAAGTCCAGTATTCATAACCTGCTACATTTTCTTGTGGAAGTGCTTGGATATTTTTCTTGAGCTCATTGATTCCGAAGAACTTTTAGATGGTCTATGACACGAATCGTGGAACTTGTTGTAGGACTTGAAGGCTGATCCCAATGACGAGTTCCTCAAATTTTTGAGAGCAACAATCAAGTGCCTGACCACCCCAGCGAGGTACTTTGAGAAAGCCCTGAGGCTAGCCATCAACAAAATGGGAACAGATGAAGGGGCACTTACCAGAATTGTAACAACGAGAGCAGAGGTGGACATGGAACATATTAAAGAGGAATACCATCGTAGAAACAGTGTTCCTCTAGACCGTGCAATTGCCAAAGATGCTTCGGGTGACTACGAGAAAATGCTTCTTCATTTGATCGGCCATGGAGATGCTTGAACCATTCCTTTTCAGTGTGGAAGTACTTAATTCATGAATTTTGTTTTTGTCCGTGTCCTATGAGTCTTCTTTTCTTCCTGGTGTGAGTTATGCCTTCTCTCATATGTGCTTGCTTGTCTTTCGTTTGTATTTGATGTTTTTAGTATCCTTTGATGCTTAAATAAAGCTTTGATGGAGACCAAGTTGGTTTTTTATGATACACATGACGTTATATATTAGCTCTTTTGTAGTTGATCTGTATTATGGTACCAGTGTATGTGTAGTCTAGACCCTGAAATTGGTGACCTTGATAGAGGTTGGAATTGAGCTGACACATGAAGCTTTTAACTTGAATAAGACTTGAACTTAGCTGATCAAATATTTTTGGGAATTTTCATCCAACTTGCTTGGTCCGAATATTTGAATTCAAGACTTTTACTTGAATTGTCAAAGTTTTAAAATATTAAGTTGCTAAATTAAATTTTTTAAAAATTAAAATACTGAATAAAAAAATCACAAAAAAAGTTTTATCACTATAAAATTTGTTGTGCGCTTGCAAAACTAAACCTGTACTAGTTCTTGAAAGGTAAAGGTAAGAGAGAAGAAGATTGTAAATAATGTCACATGGCAATGGTCTTCTTAGTCTCTTGTTTCCTGCATTATAGGTTGTTACTTGCTGCTAGTAGTAATAATCAGGCATTGCAGGTTCTAAACTTTCGTGTGTGACCAAACATCCAACTCAAACCAGTGAAAATGACTCATTTGCTTATCGGATCCAAAAGCTTCACTCAATAGATCCAAAGCTTTTGGCAGTGACAAAGACTTCATTAGAGACTAAAAAGGTAGGGTCTTCATGAAACATATTATACGTATTTCACATACATTAAGATGGGATAACTCAATTAGGAGCCCTTCCTACGACTGGATACACTGAAGGAGCTGTGACATTACTACATTGCTCAAGGGGCGTCCTACCATTTAAAACATAGCACTCACACAAAGATATAGGCATGAAACCAAGCATGCAAGATGATGGAGTTAGATTGGTCAGATTCAAACCAATGCAATGGTGCTCCCACCCCCGGGAGGCTTGCGTACGCCGCCGAAATAGTCCCTGGCCTTGGATTCTGCTTTCCCATCTGCAAAGATGTCACTGCCACTCATTTCTTTCAGTTTAGCAAAACTTAGTGGCTTTTCAGCAGATCCAGGAGGAACATCTCCTTTGAAAATATCATTGCCTGTAAGTTCTTGAAACTTCTGGTTGTGTATCTTCTTCGATGTATTAGTAACTGGTTCTTCACCGAAAAGGATGTTGCTTTGACCTCCAGCAGGCTACAGGCAATGACAATGAAAATTTTAGCTGGATTACTTAGTTAAAAGTTATGAAGAAAGAGTTGCAAATATTTTGCAGCTTACACAGGCATCAAGATAACCAAGGTTGAAATGCAGCCATCCCCAAAAGGGGAATCCTAAATGGCAAAGCAAGGCAAGAAATATCAATGATGTTTTATGGGGCCTGTGTCTTGATATGTATGACAAGATGTTCTCTAACCCAAATTGAATTAAAGAGACATAAATCAAACTCCCCGAAGAAATATTCATAACCAGCTGGGTTTAACCATCAAGGGAAAGTCTTCAAACAATAAAATGAAGAACAAAAATGAAGAATGCAAAAGGTGGAATGAGAGAATAGACATATATGTTTTTATACATAAAGTCGAGGGTCTTTCTGAGTCGTAATCTGTAAACAACCCATCTACAACTGTGTGGCATACACATCTTAGAAGGATAAAACCTGTACATAACTTGGCTTATCATTGTAAGGAAATTAAGAAAACCAAAGAGGCTCATGCATGAAAACGAGAAACTCACATTAGAAACTTTAACAGACGTCCGTATACTTCTTGGTGCAGGTTCTCCAATATCCTTGCTCTCTCTTGTCTCCATGTGGCGTGCAGCAGCCAATGATCGAGGTTTAATTTCAGGGGAAGGGGCAAAGATATCATGTCCACTGATCTCCTTGAATTTTGCATTTGATATCTGTTTCTTACTCTTAGTGTCCAACTCACTTTGTAATGTTCCACTCAGTTCTCGCTGCTTTGCGACTTCAGGGATGGAGGTGGGTTTCTTGGGAGAGATTTTCTCCTCAGCATCAAAAGATATTTGGCTAATTCCATTCAATGCTTGCTGAGAATCAAACCCATTAATTAAGAGGATGAGAATTACCACATATTTTAACCTTATGTAGAGCTGTAATAGTCAGGACATGGGAGATGAAAGGAGCACCTGATAAACGCGTACGCTGGTCCTATTATTAAGATTAGCAGTGCCGGAGTCAGATGAATTATTTTCGCCATTAGCAGCAAAAATGCCACTGCCAGTCATCTCCTTCAGTTTATTCCCCGAGCATGGCCTCCTGCGAATAGGAAACGGAATAACTCTTATTATCTTTGTTCATTGATACAAATAGGAATATGGAATCCTGGTACAGTTCCATTCTAACTGAAAACGAATACATCTAGTGGCATTTCCTTTTCAGTGACTTTAGCATGGTTTCTACACTATTTATGATCCACTATTCCCCAACAAACCATAAGGCATAAAAATGAACTGGGATCTGACAAACTCTACTCCTAAACATCTAGCTGAAAAGAAACTTCAATGTTGGAGTAGAGCATTGAATGATAAACTAAACCAAAGAGTAAAAGAACGCATCTAGAAACAACAACTTTCTGAGTAAGAATCAAAGCTGGTTCCGCATTTAAAACTGTAACACATCTGTAGTAAAAGGAAGATCTTTATTAGCACTTCTCTTTCCTTTTCTTAATTACTTAGTGAAACATTTAGCGTTCATGGAAGCAACACCAGATCTGATTTCACCAGCTAAAAAAAAAGCAAAAATATAGAAGGAAAGATTCACATTTCCAAAATAAAAACCTTTTCTTTTAGTTACAACTTTCCCAGCAAACTAAATCTTCTACAACATAAACACATGAATCGGAGGAAAAAAGCTCACTTCTTCATGAGACTCTCGGCTTCCTCGTCAGTGACCTGACCTCCAAACAGGACCTTGTTGATTCTATCGGATGGCTGAAACAACGAAAAAGCTCAAAGTTATCTAGGTACAAACTCTCAGTTCAAGAAGACAGATGGTGCATTTATACAGTACCTGGTGAGAACGGTGGGTGGAGTTGGATTGCGAAGACTGAGAAGGAGGAGCCTCCGTCCACGTAAGCAGATCGGAGGTGGAAGTGTGTGGCTTTCGCACTGCTGAGTTTCTCTCCATTTCTTCTTACAAACAACACTGCGAGGGAGGCTATTGCTTGGCCTTTGATTTTCTTCTCTTGTAGCAAAGGATATGAGTAAGGGAGAGAGACTTTTGACTTTTTGTAATATAAAGTGAAAGTCATATTTTTATTGTATTATTTTATAATATAATCTTAATTTAATTAAAATTAAATATTTGAAAGGTTTTTTATATTGTGGGATGTGATGTTTTAACTGAAGTCTATAATCTAAACATTTTAATTATGATAAAAATCAATTAAAGCATTCTTTTGAAAAACCCTTTATTTCATTAAACATAAAATGGGAATATTGCTCAAATCATTCACCAATGATGTTAAAATAATAATAATAATAATAATAATAATAATATGCAAATATTTGAGTGATAGGATCTTAAAATAACAAGAGGTCCAGTAAATTCAACTTACTCTAATTATTACAGATGTTGTTTGCGAATGATCAACAAAAATAGAAATAAATAAATAATAAAGTTATAAAAATAAAAAAAATAAAAAATAAGAAAAAGAAGAAAAAGGAGGAGGAGATTAATAATAAAAATAATGATAATAAAAAAATAAAATGTGAAAATAATAATAATAAATAGGAAAACAATACTAAGAAACTAATAATATTAATAATACTATGTAGGAAAATCGTAATAATAGTTATTATTCAAAATAATAATAATAATAATAATGGTAATATTATTATTAATAATACTAATGATAGTAATAATAATACTAATAATAATAATCAATTAATAGAAAAGTGATAGGATCTTGAGTTTTGGTAAATGTCATTCATTTGGTTTTATTTTTATTTTCTTCCAAATATTTTATTTTATTTTAAAATTCTTCTTTTTCAAGAAATAACATTTTATAGTAATTGCACTCCCACTATTAACAATAACAAAAAAAATATCAGAAAAATAGCATATATTTTGATTTTATTTATTATTAAGAAATTAACCTTATCTTAATTTATTATATATATTTTTACTAAATATAAAGTCAGAAAAAATAAGAAAAATTTAAGCCCAATCTCTAAATCAAAATTTGTTTACAAAATAACTTTTTAAAATTTATATTTTTAATTTATAATTATCATGAAATTAATTTTGATTTTATAATTAAGTTATTTTAAATTAAAATTAACAAATCAAAATTTCTTATTATTTAATGATTTAAATAATTAGGTAATGTTCATTTAATTAATTATAAAACAAGAACAAAAACAAAAGGCCGAAACTATGAAACTCACTTTTTTATAGTTTCAAGTTATGAAAATAAAAGATTAAAAACGGATTAAACCTATCACACTCTTGAATAAACATAAAAACTATTACTCACTGTATTGGGAATATATATATAGTTCTTGGTTCTTAGTTATTGATATATATATTGCAGGTAAGAAATCACATCTATTTCTTTTACCCTTTCTTCTCCTACTTTCCTGATATAGATCAACATCTATTTCTTTTAATCCAGGAGAGTAGGAGAAGAAAGGGTCAAAGAAATAGATGTTGATCTCTTATCAGGAAAGTAGGAGAAGAAAGGGTCAAAGAAATAGATGTTGATCTATATATATATATAATCCGGAAAAGTAGGAGAAGAAAGGGTAAAAGAAATAGATGTTGATCTCTTACCTGCAATTTTATTCATCAGAGTTTTACAACATTTGTGGGCGAGTCACAAATTCTAGCCCAAAGAATTGCAAAATCTCAGTACACAGCATTATCCCCCCATCCTGTCTACCCCTTTCCCATCCATTCCACTAATTCCCTTCAAAAATGGAGGAAAAACAAAAGAAAATTAAGAAATGCAAAACCTGTACAGAGTTGGATTCACTATGCTACTGAACAAATCTCTACTTTTTGTTTTGGGTGTGTCTCTATGTCTGTGTATGTGAGTAACTAGTAATGGTGATCTTCTCCTTCCTGATCGATGGCTCTGTATATAATACTTCCACATATGATCAAGACAAATATCATCAATGGCAAAGCAAGTCATAACACGATGTGAATAAGCTGTAAGACCAACTCATGCGTTGAGAGAATTAACACGTTCCTGCGATTATAAAAGGGAAGTGATGGTCACAAGACTTTTGGAAGAATGACTTTCACCTGCCCCAGCCCTACGCCACATTCATAGCACAACATCTCAGATGGGTGATTGTGTGAGATAACTGAATCTCACTGCTCAATGGTTCGAAGCTCCCAGTTACCCTCGCCGTCAATAAGCCGTAATTCCACGGAATGGAAAGGTATTAGAGCAGGACGCTGCGACACACAAAATACATAAACCAGTGAAGAGAAAGGTGATAAAATTTAAGATTCTGGAGAACTCCATTGTGACTCAAGTGACAAATTGTGATTAGCATTGTAATATTGATATTGCAGTTCATCAAATCGAAGAAGACGGTACAGAATATCTCTTTAAACAGTGAAAATAAAAATAAAAGAAGCAATTTACGTCAAAAAATTGAGAAGGTTTAATGTTTTGCTGTAATAATACAAGAACCATTTACCTGTGAAGAGGTTACAACTGTTATGTCCATATCTTTAGCAAGCCTGTAAAGTTGTTCCTCGACGTCAACACTCGTGGCACTGCAAGTCAGGAAGGTGATGAATAAGAAACTGTGAAGGAAAAAGGGGAGGTTTCATTTCAGCGTGTAACAATATGGAATGAGACATACTTGGTGCATTCATCCAGGATGCCAAATTTAGGCTTGTGAAAGAATAGGCGAGCCTAGCAAAAAAGATTTCGAAACATCACGTCTTGAGAAATCCAATAATAGTCTGTAATGCTCTTATTTAAACAACTATACTTCCTAGTAATAATTATTAGCTGCACTCACCATGCCTAGCCTCTGCTGTTCTCCAAGAGAGAGTATGTCTTCCCAATTTAGATTAACATCCCAACCACCTTCCTCCCTTTCTAAAAGATAGTTCAGTCTAACATTTTCCAGAATAGTCTTTAAATATGAATCGAGAATGTTTGAAGAGTCATAAGATTTCTCCCCTGAAATACCAAGCAATAACAATCAGAAAATAATGAATAAAGAGAAACTGGCAAATCATAAACGTATTTGGAAATGAAACATCTACAATAACATTGATTCCCCAAAAGGAAAGTTGTATAGATGGCACGATCACAAGGAAGACAATTTTAGCCCATCTGAATCGATTTTGCATGTATAAACATTCTAAGACACAGCGTGTACATGTGTGTCTATATATATATACATATATATAGAAATGAAATATGGTCTAAGTGGTAAAACGTGAGCTGTACACGTATTAAAATATAATTATTAAAAAATCAAAGAAAAATATCAACATGCAAGAAATTTTACCTTTTCCAAACAACTTAGCAGTCCTAACTTCTGCTTCGTCTCGGGAGAGAGGATATATGATTTGATCTCTTAAGGTTCCTAAGCATGTATATGGTCTTTGAGGAACATAGAAGATCCCATAACCAGATCCAGACTCCTTGCTAATATCTGGTGATGGTTTAATAAGCCTTCCGCTTACATTAGGCCAGAGACCTCTTAGGACTCGGAAAATAGAACTTTTCCCACTCCCATTTGGACCTTAACAATTCATGCAGATCCCAGATGTAACTTGATAAGATGATTAAGAGTTGCAGAAAGAAAAGGTGCAACAGAATAAGATAAGCCAAGAAAGAATTTCATTACCAGTAACAAGCAGACTTTTTCCTTCGCTAATGTCACATGATAACTGCTTTGCCAACAACTTCTGAGTTGGGGTAATCATATCAACCTCTAGGAAGGAAATTGTGTCCTTCGAGTGAAGGTCAACCTTCTCAGGGGATTCAAGTAATTTAGCAGGTGATAAATCTCCTGCATAACGACTTCTATAAGCTCAATTTCATGACTTGAGACAAATTACAAAGTACAATGGAAAAGTCTGTCCTACATTGATTGTCATTTATGCAATATTCTACAGTTAGACGGAATAAGGCTGGTTTCACTATCTACCAGAATCTTGGAGGAAAGTTCAAGAGGCAAGAAGAACATCACTTCATCTCATTCTCTCCTCTTCTTCCATTGTTATTCATTTAGCATTTCATGGTCTTGGGGCAAGGGGTCAGTGGGTGGCATTGAGATGCTATTATCGACATGAAATCTTAAAGATAAACCAATCTGTTTAGCATCCAGTTCATGGACTCTAAAGCATTGAGTTGCATTCACTAATTGTCTCAAAAACTTCCTTTGCCCTACTATCGAAATTCCCTATATCTACCCATTAAGTCCACTTCAGGCATCAATCAAAATAAAATACATTACTCCCTATATCTACCCATTAAGTCCACTTCAGGCATCAATCAAAATAAAATACATTACTAGGCAACTTGCTAATTAAACTAGAGAGCTTTAGAAGACCTCTCTTTAAGCTAATAATTCGAGTGACAGCCACAACCACAACCACAGTGTTTTCAAATAAACATCAACACTCAAGGGGAGAAATGAAAATTCAACAATCAACTCTAAAAAAGTTGATGTAACTTTGTGAACAGACCCACATTTTTTCTGCACTACCATTGGTTCTATACTGCTTCCCTGTCCATAATGTCAATGCCAACATATATCTTTGTGTTAACAGACCCACAGCCGATGCAAGTAAGATTGACTTACAGTAAAGAACAAAAGCTTCCGAGGAACAAAGGGTAACTGTCTCTTCCTAGCAAGGTACCAGGGTCATAGAACTTTGAATACATTTGTCAATCAATTTGCCCATAAAATGAAACCAACCTTAAATTATTTTAGCGAACAGTATTGAGTTGGAAAAGTAGAAAATTTTACCAGATTGTGAAGCATCCAGGAGTTCTTCAAGCTCAAAAATTCTATTTATACCGCCTGATAACTCAAGAAACTTCTTGTGCAGCTCAAGGATGTCCCCAAATGCCAAAAAGCTTTGGGACACAACAGAAGCCAAGAATCGCAAAGCATGTGCCAGCTCACCTGAATAAATTTGATTCTTTTAAGAGGGCAAGAAAAAGGAGGACACATACAGAGATAGAGCAGCTCAAATAATCATATATTATTCCACCTTGAGTTGAAGTCATAGCTCGATCCCCTGTGTGTTCAAGGGCATACAACAAACTCAAACCCCATGTAACGTTATTAGGAAGTTGCTTTGTGACAAAATCATCCAGGATACCATATAACCATTTCTTCTTTAAAAGTATCATTGAGTGATCAAGCAGTTCCCTGAACCTTGACTCAATCATCTGCTCAACAGAGAAGTCATAAATAAAAGAGTAAAGAGCAACATATATGCAGTGCCAAGGAATGAAATATAGGAAGAGCACCAACCAGTAGAAAGACTAATGTTGCAAACTAAAAGTAACTTACAGCTTTTTCTCTTGCACCACCTCCAAAGAAAGCAACAGATTCAGCATGAGTCCTCAGTCTTTCATGCATGAACCTAATTATGAATGGCTTGTTTCAGAAGACTTTACAGAAATCTAGAACCAAATACTGTTCTCTCCATGCTTCTATGTGTAAGTATGCATGTCTACTTATTAAAGATACAGAAGCATTGAACCTGCAGCTATAATCTGATTACCTGAAGGTCCCCTCAAGCTGTTGCTCTTGACCAGCCAGATCACCAAAATCAGGAGTTACTGTCCTCAGAAAACCCAAACCAAGCAACATATATGCATACAATATGGCTACACCCCTTCGACCTGTTAGAAGCTTCATTCTCCAGGTAAACCTACACAGCAAGCATGGTAACAAGTATTTACAATAAGAGAAAGGTCGATCAAGAATTTTTCTGTCTCTCCCTGTTTTTCATTTTCTTTCTTTTTTTCTTTTTGTCCGTGTGGATGGATGGCTTGGGGGTGAATAAAGAGAGAAGTGGTGTGAGGTTTGTCACAGGAGTTGCCAAATATTCATTATGAGCACTTAGTGAAGGAATTATACAAACAGGAGTAGCCTCTGACTCAGCTACTCACCATAGGATGTCAACACATGGCTTTACCATTCCAGTTACCAATCCAGATAGTTCACTGGTTAACTTTTCAAGATCCTGAGTGATTCTCTGATCTGCATCAATATTTCTGTGGGACATGTGGAACACCTGTGACATGTCAGAATAACTGTTAAAAGCAACAGGAAGCTGAGGTGGAGGGGTATAACGTAAAAGACAAAAGATATTCTGCAGTCGGAAAAATACAACCATAAAAATACATAGTTCAACATAAGAGCAAAAGATTTCTTGGATTATCAGATACTCAACAGTGGATAAAGAGAACATCATCTTTAAATATACTATGTACTCCGGTTTAAGCAAAAAATTATTCTCAAACGCAAACAAAAAAAGAAACTGTACAAGTATTAGACAGTATTACGTTATAAAATGCATTGTTCCTCAAATAGTTCATTAGTAGATGACGAGTCAAGCGGATTCTCCATCCAAGCGCTAGCATTGCTGTCAAGTGCCTTCAAGAAACAAAAATTTTTCATTAAATACATCGCAAAAATAAATAACATAAAAGCAAATCACAAAAGATAACAATAATTGTGAACATTTTCTCACCGCAGCATAAAAAGCTAAAAAAGTTAAAGTCATTTACCAATCATGAAAGAAACTTCATTAATAGCTAAAAAAAGAAAATAAACACAAGTTTTAACAAAGCACTAAATGAACTTCCAATTTAACCATTTCCATAGGAGTAAGATCCTACTTCATTCTAAATGCTAACTCAACAAAAAAACTAATTGGAGATCATATCACAAACTATCACCTTAAATTTAAACATACAAAAGAAAACCAAATAGTAGCCACTTATGTTATGATTGGGGAAACGTTTTGCTATGGAATCAGAGCATTATCTTTTGGAAACCCAAGCAGCTAAAATACAGTAGTTTCCAACGTATATGTTTTAAACAAAATTGAGTAGCTCAAGAGATCAATTCTTTAGGTAGAAGGGTACTACAAGCCTGTGCAGTTTCAGAAAACAAGAGTGTTTCCTAGGGAAAAGGAAGAATAAAACTTTGTGGAAATATCAAAATCAATGAAGCACAGTGAAATATAAGGATCTCACATCTTGACTTTACAACAATCAAAACATGTCTCCCAAAATCAATAGGTCCTACACAACCAAGAAAGTAGTTATAAAATGACCACCATACAAATTACTTGAGATTCATGGAAAGCATAGGAATCAGAGATGCAGAATGTGTAAGACGTATATTGCCACTTCAATGTTAAGCAGAGACAACACCAATTAGGTAATTTAGTAGAAACCCGTTGTTTGAGATTTATTTTTTGTCAATTAAAAAGGAACTCACCTTAAAGAAGGTGCAATTAAAGAAGATGCAGCGCTTTGTAGAATGCTAACACCAATCAACCGAATGAAGGCTGCTTTGTCCTGCTCCAAAACGTACTTCACAGTGGTACCTGTGATAGTTAGCAAGGAAAATGGTTAGCCCTCAGAATTTTGGACGAATAAAATCAAAATGGATACTTGTACCATTTAATGAAGCAATTCGATCTGAGACCCATGTTCTGGAGACAACAAGAAAAGCTACTGACAGTAACTGTGCCCCCTGTTTGTCAAGTATAGATGGTACCTAAGCCACAAGGAACAAGATGTCAATGAAGACCAAGGAATGGCAGACACTGAAACCCTCAAAGAAACACGTTACACATTGTGCGTCATACAGTCATTCAGTGGCCAATAAATGAATGCCCAAGTTTAATATAAGAAAAACATGAACCACATCCAGAAATCAACAAGCAGGCCCAACAATGAACGACAGAAGATCAAGAGTTTAACAGCTAGCATTTGAAATCAAATTCACGTTTGCTTAAGTGGATTTATTATCATTAACTGAATATGAAAATAAGGTTCCAGTCATTGGATATAGTAGTATCAAGTCAAAATCCCTCTCTTTCTCCTCTTATTCTGTCAACCATCAAAAGGACCTCCCAAATCTCAACAAAGGAGAAATGGTAGATCATAATCTACAGTATACTTATGAGTATTCACAAGGACCATAAATGAACAATTATTCTTTGACAAAGATAATTACTAAAGCCTAACAGCAACCCAGAGAGTTTGAATTCAGTAATAACCCAGCCCACTTCCTAGCCCATTAAGAAATGCATTCACGCTGAAAGCTCTTAACTAGAATATTATCTGATCCCAACTACCAAAACAAACAAACAAACTTCTGAGTAGAATATTCTGTTTGATCAAAATTGCAAGAGAACTGTCATACCAGTATTCTCAACATCGCAGCAAATCTCATTGGTAATGCCCTTGGGGTCCCTTGGAGTTGTGGAAAAACGGGCACAGGATGACTGGAACCTCCACTGGGAGATACTGCTATAACCTCTGAAATGTATGATTGTGACTTTGCACTTGAGAATCCCTGGATAACAATCATCATGAGTTTTATACAAACAAATTATGTTTGAGGGTCTACAAATTAGAGAAACTACAAGAACAGAGTATTAAGACCTCATCAGTATTTGTAAATGCTCGTTCAACTACCATTGCGTCATTTTGACGATCTGTTTCAGACGTAATCATGCCATTGTTTTCAGGCTCATTCTGGGATGGAAGATCCTTGCTGAAATTTACAGGGCTCAACCAAACTGTTATTGTCAGAATATCATGAATGTAAAATCAAACAGAAATATAGAGAAATCAAGATTTGACCTTTTGTAAATAACACGCCAACCACCTTCTCCATTCAAGGATAAGACCACATCATGAAATGCCACTAGAGCTGGCCGATGAGATATAGTTATACAGGATGTTCCCATAGCTCGAACTTTAGCACAAAAACGTTCTTCCATGTCAGTAGTTACAGCACTAGTACACTCATCAAGGATTGCAAACTTAGGCTTATGATAGAATAGTCTGGCCATTCCCAACCTTTGTTGCTCTCCCAGGGAGAGCTCCTCACCCCAATTGACCTCCTTTTCAGGGGGGTAACGATCTAATAGATACCCAAGATCAACCTAGATATAGAATACAATGATGTAACTTAACACATATTGCGCGAAAAAGATTCAGGAAAGATGTATGGAAAAGATGAGGATTACATTTTTTAACAGTTCCAACATTGCACTGCAGGTGAGGGGTTCAACCTCCTGTTCTGCAGTGAGAGGATAAATTAACTGATCACGGAGAGTGCCTACAGCTGTATATGGCCTTTGAGGAACATAGAATATCTCCTTGTTGAGATCAGAACCAACACCAGGTTTTACAATATGGCCTGATACCAATGGCCAAAGTCCACCTAGAACTCTGAAAAGTGAGCTTTTGCCACTGCCATTTGGACCTTGACAGAGAAGGAAATAGAGAAGTGAATAAATTTAACAAGGAATTACACATCTGAAGCTAAAGCAATATTATAACATAATTGAGACACCCATCGATGGTAAATAAGCAATTTCTATTGAAAGACCAAGCACGAATAATTGAATCAAATATCACATTAGTTGAGAAAAAAGATGGCATTAAATGCTCAGACTCTAGAATCCCGAGAGACAAGTACAACTACTAATTTTGCAGCAATAAAAAAGATTCCAATAGGCACCCATTATATGGTCCTATTTGATAAATCTAAATGACTAAAAAGATAGACAGACAGAATTGAAGTTGAGTAGCAAGGAAAAAGCACTATTATGGATAAAGACCTCCCATAAGGAAGAACTCCAAATTTGAAGAAACTATCAACCAGCAGCCAAAGGCTTGTCCTAACAGTGTTGCCAAGTTTAAAAGGGTGATAAAGGGTGCACTGACTTTATACAAGAATCTTGTAACCAGCAATAAATAGTAGTTAAACATGAAAAGTAAACAAAGGGAATCATAACACAGTGACAAACAACAGAAAACCAAACGTGGAGAATATCGTAAGAGATAGAAAAATTAAGAAGCCATTGAAGCAAAATGTTACTACCTGTAATCAACAGATTAGACCCTGGTTCAACTTTAAGAGTTAGATCCTCTACCAAAACATTACCCGTAGGTGTAACAACCTGGACATGTAATAGGATCATAAGAGCCTGGAATGATTGAAAGTATATCACCATATTTTTACAACTTCTTAATTTCAATTACCTTGACACCAGAAAACTCAACAAAATCAGCTTCACTAAAGTAGTTCCTACTTCCACTTCGTTGCAGAGATGCTTTGCCATCACCACTTAGCTCTCTTGATATGACTATTAATTCATGAATGCGATCGGCATAACCACTGTAATAACACCAGGACAAAAGATGATCAAAGCCCAATAGAAAAATACTTAAGTTTTATAGGGAGACTGCTTTTGCTTCCATAATTTCTCTATTTCATGTTTCTAAAAATCTTCCTACTTTATCTCTACCCAAATAGCTCAATAGATATCATTCAGCAATTCATTTGCAGGCCCAAGACAATATAAAGGCAGAAACGCCAGGCTTCTGGAGAGAATTATAAAGTGCAAAACAATGATCCACAAATGATACCTGAGTCGACTAAGCCTTCTTGAGCTGATAGATAGAGTTCCCAGTGACTGAAAAAGAGATATTACAACACTGGTGTGATATCTTAAATTGCTCAACATTGTTGCCCTTCCCAAAGTGGAAGTGTCAGGTCTAAGATTGCCAGCAAAGAATGGTTCAATGATCAAAATGACAGCAACTGTAGCACCAAGATACTTGACCAAAAAGTCCTGAATCATGCCAAACCACCAATGTTCATGATTAACTACTCTCATGTGCCTAACAAGATCCCTAAACTTTTGCTGAATATGAAACTCTTCCCTACGTTCTCCACCATAAAATGCTACACTTTCCGAATTGGTCCTCAAACGTGAATGAAGCTGCCGATATTCACCTTCCAATTGCTGTTCTTTGGACATTAGGTTCCCAAAAGCAGGAGAGAAGTTTTTAATCATGGCTCCCGCTCCCAGTACGTAGCCCTGAAGACCAATAGCACATGAAAAGGATTCCATAATCATCAAGGACAGAAAAAATATTGAAATTAAGATCACATACCAGTATCCAAAAGAAATATTTTGGGCTAGTATAAGAACACAAGCGCCAAGTGTAAAGGAGGCAATCAGTAACTGCTGTCAAGTCTTCCTGCACAAGCTCACTAAGCTCTGAACTGAATCTTGGTACATCACTAGCAATTTGTTGTTCAGGATTGGTAACCCGACCATCAACGTTTGATATCTTATAATAGGCCATGTTCTGGAAAGAAAAAAAATCAAGAAAACTGACTACATATATTCCAAGGTTAAACAAAGATGGTACATTCTTCAGTTAACATCTAAACAAGATTGGTTTTGGCTGAAATGTTGGCCAATGTTCTAAACTGAAGACTGTGATGGTGAATTTCTTAAAATTAGTACCTGTACATAATATCTCCAGGCTCTCCCATCAACCAGTGGGAGAGCAGAAAATGCATACATAAGCAAAAACATCAAAGAAAATGCAATGACTTTATCTTAAATAAGATAATAAATCTTTTGCAAGCAAAGAGTTCACTGAAAAAAGGCAAAAAATCCAATACAGGCTGACAACAAATGAAAAAACTAGAACCAAATTGTGATGGTCAACTGACTTACCTACTTTTGAAAAAGCACAAACCTAAACCAATATTTGCTGTTGCACCAATTAACATGCATTTTTTTTCCATAAAAGGAAGTGAGAAGGTCATTCCTTGAGTAAAGCAACTATGATGCATAAAGACCTCAAACAGTTAAGAAACCATTCTAACCAAAAGGGAATGAATTAAAATTTTGAGATAAAGGTAAGAAGGATAAAGATGCACGAAATGTTAATTCTACAAACAACCCATGAAAGAAAATTACGGTGAAACGTAACGAAAGAATTATACAGAACAAAAATTCAGAGAAGATAAAAAATTGAATGCAAATAAGCTGATCCATTATAAGCAGACAAAAATACATCCATGAGAATTTTTTGTAGTTCTGCACAGAAATGATGATATTAGCAGGATTACCTCAAAGTAATGGGAATGGACAAGTTTCGTCAATATTTTTCTGAAACAAATGCTCAAGGTCCCGCTAACGTATTTTGATGTAGAATGAATAGTTGATAAAAGAAAACATAAAAAGATATTTTCTGATATAAGACGGAAAAATAATGGTACACGTCGGAGAAAGGCAGCTCGAAACAGAAACCCTTGTACTTTTGCCAGTCTATTGGTCAAAGCAGTTCTTAAAACCTGCAGAGAATATGAACCAGCATTACCGGACACATCAAGGCAGCGCAAAAGCCAACAAGTTTACACATATATATATGCCTCAGAACAAATCAAAGAAAACAATAATGCACATACATGTGCGGTTATTCCGCAAATTTCATAGTGGAGTTTCAATATTGCTCACTGTTCAATGTAACAGTTCACTTCCTTTGTTTTAGTTTCCAAACCTAAAAATTATGTCATTGTGATTTGAACAGAATACTGCTCACCAAACACATGGATTGGTTGTTTGTTGCCAAAATTGGAGATAATTCACAAGTGAGTTAAAGTCAATAGAGTGAAAATGTTATATATTTTGTTCCTCCCACCTAGTAACGTGGAAAATCAGTACAAACATACACCAGAGATGTACATCTGATGAAAAGTTCCCCAATTCCTGAATCATATTCGAATAGAAAAGATTCTTTATTTAAACATACTCATGACTCTCTTTATGCAGTATATCAGGAGGCAAAAATTGTACAATGTTGATACTTAAGCGTTAAACCTCCAAAAATAAAGAATAAATGCATAACACTTTACAGACCAAATGCATAACAATTCTGATAAAATTACAGTCAATAGACAAATGATAATTTTTTGGTTATGAAAAATTGCACCTAAAACCTTTCATCAACATGGATACTTGTGCTTTCCATGTTGCAAAATTGGTAGAGCCGGTGAGTTTAATTCGGAGCTGCGTGGCAGGGTTAAATTGGACGATGGTGGTGGACGAGGTGTTGTCGGCGTTGAGGACGACTGTTGAAGGGGCCATTGATCAGGGAAGGGACGGGTTTGTGAAAAAAATCTCGTGAGAGTTTTAGGCTCTGATACCATATAAGATTGTAAAGCTGTTTACATTCTATTGATGTTGAGTATTTAAACTCACAAAGGATTACAAGAGATTACATTCAAATCTGATGGAGTTCTTAACAAAGTGAATCTCCAATATCTAATCCTAAGAAATAGGAAGCTAACTCAATCAGTTTTAATATTTACATCAGATGCTTTTACTAAGTCAAATATGCCGTTAGCTTGTTACACTATTAAAAGCCACAGGTGGAAGTATATTAAAAATTTATATGTATTTTTTTCGAAATTAAATTATTAAATTATATTTGTATTTGCCATAACAGACCTGGCATTTATCTTTTAAACATGTCCGGTGAATCCAATGTATCATGACTTTAGAATCCATAGAAAAATATAAGATGACAAAAAGTTCAACAACAGAAAGATAAGTTTGTAAATTTCCATAACATACGAATTCACACAGAGGATACACTTACTGCAAGGGCCACCATGGACAAAAGGTTGCCAGCACCCATTTTGCCCATCTCAGAGAGAAGGACTGCTGCTAGAACTTTAACTGGCTTCAAACCTCCTTTCTTTTTAGTTGCATTATTATGGTTATTATCCTCCGCAGCCAGTTTGTTCGATTCCTCCTTATCATCTCTAAGCCCATTGTAAAAGTAAATCGAACCCGATCTCTTTTCGCTATATCGAGACTGGACATAAGCAGCAGTCCCACCAGCAACCAAAATACTAGCGGCAAAGAGTAGAGATTTCCTGTTTAAATAGAAAAGGTACAATCAGTTATCAAGTTTCAATTATGGATATTTTGTTTTTATAAACAATGCGGACCTGGTCAGAGTTTATCGGCAGCTCGAAACATTTTAAATCAATGAAAAGAAGTTTCATCATAAATTATTTCACCACAGTTATTTAAAATTACTAATTAACTTAGAATATCATTTACACATTATATCTAGCAACCAATGCGTGTTCAAAAATTCTCTAGAATTGAAATTTATTGCCACTGAATCTCCTATACTAATCTGAATGCTATGAAGTTAACACAGTTGATGATAAGTGTATTAATAATGAAGGATCCAACCTTCGAATCCCTTATATTTGAATACCCAAGTAAATATAATCAAGAAACTTATTGACAATTGAACACTCAAATTGACCAAGACAATAATCTATCCAAAAAAGAATCTCTTAACAAGTTTTAAATTGAAATGGAATTAAGCACGCCATGAACGCAAGTAACAATTTCATAGTAGAAAACAATTAAATAAAGAGAATGGCTAAAGAAAACATACATTCCAGAAATATAACAATCACAAATAGAAAAAATAAAATGCATCAAAAAAGTTGAACCTTCTTGAAGCCAGGATGCTTCGCCCATGTTCGGTAAATTGAAACAGTTGAAGAGAAGGCATGTTGAGTATGAACCTCCCTTAGCGACCAAGTATCAGCAGTTGCAACAATATCATAGCAATTTAAAAGCATTAACCATCTGCATTAACAAAAAAGCAATAGCTTATACTTGCCTCATAAGCATAGAAAAGTAAAAACAATAGCAAATGCAACACATTCCTAAAGGAGAACTGCAAAAGACTCGATAGGAGTATTGACAGACCAATTGTTGTAAGAGTTAATAAAGGTAACAATCACTATTAGAAATTCAGAAGGAACAATTGGAAAGTAATTAAGGAAGAGGACTGATAGCCTCCGGGTTGCTACCACTCCATCAAAACAAGAATGTCACCAATACGTTTCCTAATATGACAACCAAACAACTGTTAATCAAGGTGAAACACGGGGAAATGACAAAGATTAGGAAAGTCTCTATCTGTACGTAATGCATATAAGCTTATCAAGATGCAATCTTTTCCTCTTTACAGACCATGCATAGTATGGTCACCAAATCTGCTTTATGAAAAAGGTTCACACATCCTCATATTTTCCAGATACTAACCTAAGACAATAATGGAATTAGAAGGGACATTGTAGCAAAATTTGGGACCCAATTGAGTCATAATCATGATCCAGGAATCCTATAACATCTAAAGTCATGCTTCATGCATTTAGACAATTGAACCACTTAAAGGGCCGACCAACCAAACACAGGAACAACCAAAAGTTCCAAGACTGCACATCAGCAACATCGTCAAAGGAAGAACAGAAACACCCATAAACCAAAGTAAAGACTTACACAGTTCAGCTAAAATGAACATAGAGAATTCAAGAAAACCCATACCTCGCCTCCGAATAGGCAATTCAAAAGAGCGAGAGAGCAGAGTATCAACAACTGATCAGTCTTCGAAATCGAAATCAGTATGTATGCGAGACACTCGATCGACTAGAAATGGAAAACGAATCAAAACCATAGAGTTTGATCACTTATAGAATTAATTAACGATACAACAAAAGAGAAGTCCTGAAATAGAGAGGATTTTGGCTGTATCAAACTATTATTGAGGAATGAATTATTTCCTGATTATAATATTGTTTCCTATTTCTGTTTTTTTATTTATTATAATTATTAGACCTTCTTTTTACGTGAAAATTAAATTATATTTTTTAATGATAAATTTCTATAGCTCTATAACCCTTTTTATGTGTTTTCAGAAATTATACATTTCTTTTTTTAATACTGAAAACAGCCTCTCAATTATGTAAGGATAAGGTTGTGTACTATCAAACCTTTCCAAACCCCGCTTCATTTCGAGACTTCCGATTAGGTGTGACGATGATCAACATATATTTCTTTTTAATCTTCTAGTAAGATGCTGATCATGGGGCTATTATGACAATTTAAACATTATTACATCTAATTAATTGATTTAAATATTTCCTCTAATCCTTAGGTTTATCTTATTTGAAATGGTGATGCTATAAGTAAGACTTACAATAGATTACAATGCACCTTACTCAAGAATAAAGTATCATCAATTGAATTTTTATGGTGCAAATCTAAAAAGATCTCGAGAAGTTAGCTCATTCATTATTAAGAAGTTGTATTAAGAGAATTTTTGATGTTTTTAAAGCTCGATGGAAGATATTGTAGAAAATACCTTAAGTATTCATTGATGGATAAAAATAGAATAATTTGTGCAACTTTTGCGCTGCATAACTATATTAGAAGAAGCATAATTGGCGACCTGACTTTTAACATCACTAATCAAGATTCTAAATTTATACCTCTAGATATATCTGAAGATATTGAAGTTAACTCAACACAAGAAAGCGTTGAAGAACCAAAAACTTATGAGATGATAACTATTCGTGATAATATTGCTTATAGTTTAATAACAGTTAGATGTCGTTCTTAGATTATTATAAACATTTGCTTTAATAATGGTTTGCCCTGTCTAAATTCTTATTAGAATATTCAAAAAAATTATAAGATATAATAATCATGTCCTTATAAATTTTTTAAAGTAATGCCCTCATATATCATTTTACACATAAACAACTAATATTAAACAGTTAATTTTACCAAATATCTTTAAATAAACAGCTAATATTATCCGCTGATCAAATTAGCTATATTAATCAATTGTTAGCTAGTTGCTGATAGAATGAGCTAACAGCTAATGCAATTCACTGATTACCAAACATGCCTGTATCATCTAAAGTCATGTCCTACTTCCTTAATTTCTCTTATTTTATTATCTCTTTATATAGATTTTTCATTGTAAATTCATACCTTAATATTAATAATAACAATAAAGACATTGAATTTTTTGGATAATTTCTAAATTATAAGAATTTTTTAAAATGACAATTATATCATAAGAAAAGTAAAAAATTATAACTAGCATCCTAAAAGAAAAAATAAAATCATAATTTAAAGTTCACTTTATATATTTCTTCAACATTTTGTTTTGTGTTGTTTAATTTTCCTTTCTCTCAAAGTTTTCCTCTTCTAAATCTTCTCACGTGTCTTCCACTCTTTTCGGAGACAGGTTAAACCCAAAAAGAATAATAAGATAGTAACAATCAGTTGCTCTAAATAAGATTCTTCTTGATCTTGTTTTATATAATCTTAGTTATAATGCTAATCTAATTTTAAGAAATATTCATCTTTTTAATTTTTTGATTTAATTTTAAAATAAAAATATAATATTTAAAAATTTATTACCTTAAAAAATAAAAAATAAAAATAAATTACAATGTGGGTGTAATCCAATCTCAAAATAATCGAATTATTAGAATAAAAGAAGTTTTAAACAATCTAAAGTATCCAATGGTGACTTTATCATATTAGATCGTTATAAAATTGGTATATAATAAATAAAAAAAGTTATAAAAATAATTAAAAATAAAATATTTTATTGAAATAAAAATATTTTAATGTCTATTATTTTATAATAAACTAACAATAAATCAAATTTAATAATTCAAACTAAATTTTAGTCTAATATAAAACTTAAAATAATAATAAAAATTATTTTCTAAAAAAAGTTGCTTCTTATTGTCGTTAAAAGTTTCAACTGTATTCAAATAAAAATTATTTTCTAAAAAAAGTTGTTTCTCCAACACTACCTCGTAAACTAAGCATGCATAAACTTTTCAACTGTATTCAAATAATTTAAATTTTTTAGACTATTTTTTTCAAATTTCAGTTAAAAAATAATGTTAAAATATTTGTGACATAAATATGATATATTAACTAATCTTATACAATGATCTAACTCAATTTTTAAATTCAAATCAAATTAATTAAATTTGACATAACTAATCGTTTAATATTATTATTTTAAATTATTAATTAATTAAATTAAATTAATTCAAGTCACAATTAAAAATTAAATTAAATTATCATTTGAATTATATTTTATTGGTCTATTAATATTTATATGACGTGTAATTAAAGTTTTTATCATAATTTTGTAATTAAAATCTAAGAGGAAAGATCTTTTAATTAAAAATAAAAATATTTTTAAATTTTTATAATTTTTACTTCAAGAACACAAATCTTTGTAAAAAAGAGAGAGAGAGAGAGAGAGAATATATATCAAACACATGGTAAGTTGAGTCATGTTTTTATTTCAATAGGAAATCGAGCATAACTTTATGTACTTACAAGTAACTAATTCATGTCTCCTCCAAAATAGCTAGCATTAATTGCAAATCTCTTCTAAGTACATTAAAGTGCTTGGACTATAATCGCTTCAAGCCATATTGAGAGCATGGATTAAAGCCCTATTTGTTTATTTTAACATGATTATGAATTAATAGTTACATTGAGAAGAAAAAAAAAAAAGAAAAGGAAGTGTAATTAGTTCAAAAAAGACCTTTTTATTCATATTAATGTACAAAATTATTAATAAATCTTATGTTCAAAATTTTTAAATTTCATACTAAAATTTTTATTTAAATTGCATCTATCATATAATTTGAACTTGGGAATACTTTAACTAATTTACCTAAAATATAAGATTTGTAAATCATTAAGTATGTAATTAAAAAGCTAGTAATTTTGAGTTCTTTATTATTTATATATATATATAAAGTAAAAAATTGGAAAGCAAATATATATTATTTAAACAAAACTCCTGAAATGAAATGGAAGGAGATTCATCGGGAGCAAGTGGGCAAATTGCGGTCTTTAGGAGCGTGCTTACCAATGGACATATACCGCTTTGAATGTCGTTTTGTATCTGTCAGGATTAGTTATATTGCGATTAAATATTAATTGATATTGGTCTATTTAGGGTGATATCAACCGGTATTAAAAAATTTTAAAAATAATAAATATTAACCAGCCTTGAAAATTAAAAAAAAAGAGAACTTTTTTATAAAATTTTCAAAAATTTTTACAATCGCCCTCATTCTCTCCCTTATTCCCTCCTCTTTAAATTTTTTTTATAATTATTTTATTTACGTCAACTTTTTAATTATTGTAAATTTTTAATTTTTAATTTTAAAATAATAATAAATATTTTTATTACTAATAATAATTATAGATTAAATAAAACTTAAAAATAAATTATTTTATTTAAATTTATTTAAATATTTTATATAACATTTATTAATAAATAATAAAATATTTTATTTTTAAAAATAAATAATTTAAAAATTATTATATAAAAACTAATATTTATTATGTATATTTTAAATTATTAATCAAATTTATTTGGAATTTATATATTTTAAATTTAATTATATTTATTAATAATTCTTAAATTAATTTTATAAATTAAATTAAAATTGTGATTATTACTTAGTATTATAATTTTTGGAGACATGGTTAAAAATATACATTATAATTGTACAATATAACAATGAATTATTTTGTAATTTTTAAAATAATTTAAAAGATAAGATTGTATACTATCGAACCTCTCAAGATTCTATTTTACTACAAAATTTTAAACTAGATATAATGATAATAATAAATATCTATTATTTTGTAATTTTTAAAATAATTTAAATGATAAAGTTGCATACTATCGAACCTCTCAAGATTCTATTTTACTACAAAATTTTAAACTAGATATAATGATAATAATAAATATCTAATATTAACCGAAATCAATATAATACTATACTAGAACCCAATATGACAATTACTCGGTACAAACACCTTTCATTTCTACGCATTAGTTTTGCTGCATCGACTATCGAGAAGCCCAATCCTTATCCAAGGCCCCGGGCACGAACTCATCAAGCTTATACAACACAATGGGTCGAAGTTAGGGATGACATTTGGATTCGGACTTTAGCATAGTGCCATCAAAATTAACAGATCAGATTCACATTGATAAATGTACCCTCAGAAGTCATAACTCATTTTTATTTCAGATTCACATCCTAATGTACAATTGCTTTTTAACACTCACCATCTCTTTTTCTTAGCATCAAGAAAGCTGAAGATGCCAAAATGTAAAAGATGAGCAATCATAAAAAAAAGTAAGACTCACTTCTAAACCAAGTGATTACTTATGAACACCGATCATTCATGGACTTAACCTGTTTCTTACAAAACTGAGAATCTGCATAAGTGGTGGGAGGGATGAAGCAGCCATATCATTCATAGTACCTTCATGTACTTGTTCAAATGCAGTGTCATTCGTCGGAGGATTGTGAACTTCTACAAATTCAAGATTCATCTTCTTCAAGCTGCAATTTGTAACCATGCTTCATGCCTGCACCAAAATCATGGTGGTGACAGTATATTTGAGAATTTCCAAACCTAAGACACTATTCTTACTGAAGTTTGAAATGCTGAATGATACCTTTCAATGATGGCTTATCGTGTTTATCTTTCCTTCCGCCATCATCATCCTTCCATTCACTTCCGTTGTCGTCGTCGTCGTCATCTTCATCACCCATTTCATCCCTTCTGTCGTTTCCTATATCACTTTCACTGGCTGTTTCCCATTCAGAGTCATCACTTTCCTGTCCACTCATGTGACCAGTGATACCCTCAGAGCGGACACCGCCGTGTTTGATAGCTGCCTCTCTAAACAACCAGGCTGCACGCATTTGCTTCCTAACCAGTCGCTCAGCGTAGTCTGGAACTTTATTTTGCCTCAAAGACAGATCGGGATCATTCGACTGAGAGCATTCGTTAATGAACAGAATAGCATCTAACAAGCTTTCCTTAGCTAACCCTAGCATATCATAAGCCTGAGATCTTCTCCAAAGACTCTTCGCATGACGATTAACAGGACTGTGAAGGCAAAGTGCACGGGTAGCATCACTTATAGCGGCTAAGGGTTGTTGTAACAGAAGATGACACTGAGCTCGATTACTGTAAAGAACGACTCTTTCTTTCCTGGACCTCATCGGGCACAGGGCCAAGGCCTCTGAGTACTTCAATGCAGCTCCAGTTATATTCCCTGATGAGAAAAGGGAATTCCCTTCAAGCTTGACCACCAATGCTGCTGCCTGCTTAATATGAAGGTCCTCTTTTGGCATATCCTTTTCCCATTTCAATCTTTGCTTAGAATTTAACACTTCCTCAATTAATTCTTTCGTTCGGCTAGAAATCGAGCTGCGTCCCGTTCCTGGTAATTGAATACATTCCTGAAGTGCATTAATAATGGAATCCCCAAGCTTCTTGTGATCACCAAGCGTTGTAATCTCTGCCAGGTCTACAAGAGCAGGCACTGCCTTATCAATCACCTATACGGCATAGAAAGAAACATCAGGTGAAAACCAACTTAACTTAAAGTAGAATATCCAAAAATGAATTTACCTTGTGGCATGTACTGGGATCTTGAAGCAGCCAAAGAAGACAATCTACAGCCATATACTGCCAATCATCTGATGAGCGAGCAATATTACACAATGCCTCAATAATACCAGGACAGCTAGCTACAGGACCTCGACCAAGTTTATGATGACAAATTGTTCTCAATAA
>JANIJH010000225.1:2959408-2969950 GCA_024520975.1 Erythroxylum areolatum | reverse complement strand
CCTCAAAGGAGTAATCCATATACTCCTCAACAGAATGGGACAGTAGAAAGAAAACACAGACACATTCTTGAAGTTGCAAGGATTGATGTTTACCAAAGAAATTTTGGGGTGATAGTATCTTTCATGTTACTTATCTCATAAATAGGTGGCCTTCTGCATCTCTAAACTAGAAAACACCTTATGAATTGTTGTCAGATAAGGAGCCCAACTGTGATATTGTTAGATCTTTTGATTGTTTGTGTTTCTTTACAGATGTGCGGCCACAGAAGGATAAATTTGCAGCTAGAGCCAGAAGATGCATATACTTGGGACATTCGATAGGACAGAAGCGTTACAAGTTATATGATCTTGAAAGTAAAGGATATGTTACTCCTAGAGATGTTGTTTTCCATGAAGAAAATTTTCCTTTTCATTTTAGTTTAGAAACTTCACAGCAGCTGCGACCAAAGAGTGTTATACAAGTTCCATTTTCAACTAAACCACGAGATACAGACTTAACAATGCATAATGCAAATGGATTAAAACCAAAGGAAGATTTTAGGCCTGCAGATTCAGATGCAATCTTAATGGACCAGTCAGACCCGATGCAAATATCAACAGAGATTAGAAGAAGTTCCAGACTAAGAAATGCACGTTCTTAGTTAAATGATTTTGTAACAAACAGTGTTACTAAAAATCAGTCAAGACAAAGGACAATTACAGTGAAGCAGCCCACTAGTTATACTCCTATGGTTTATCCTTTTATAATCCAACAAAACTTTCTTCATAATATAAATGTTTTCTGGCAAAGGTTGATAAGATTGATGATCCTTTGTCTTATTCAGAAGCTAAAGGTAAACCTTAATGGGAGAGTGCAATGAAACAGGAGTTGAAAGTCTTAGAGGATAATCAAATGTGGGAATTGGTGAAGTTGCCTTCACGGAAGTCGGCTATAGGCTCAAAGTGGGTTTTTAAGACCACATTATATCCTGATAGATCAGTTGAAAAATATAAGGCAAGATTGGTTGCCAAGGGCTACAATCAAGTGGAGGGTGAAGATTATATAGATAGTTTTTCTCCGGTAGCTAAAACAGTTACTGTGAGAATTGTTTTAGCTTTGGCTTCTACAAAACAGTGGATTCTTCATCAACTAGACATCAATAATGCCTTTTTACACGGGTTTATTGATGAAGAATTATACATGTTGCCTCCTGAAAGTTATGCTAAGGCGAAACAAGGAGAAGTGTGTAGGTTGAAGAGGTCTATTTATGCTTGAGACAGGCCTCAAGGTAATGGAATGTTGAATTGACTGCTGCATTACTGGATTTTGGTTTTAAACAATCAATTCATAATAACTGTTTGTTTGTATATCATGAAGGAGCAGAATTTGTGGTAGTACTTATCTATGTTGATGATATGTTGTTAACTGGTACTTCAGAGCAGGTGATTAATGCTTTGAAGTCTTTTTTAGATCGAAAGTTTACTATAAAGAATCTAGGACCAGCTAGATACTTTCTTGGATTGAAAATTGCAAGGTCCTCTAATGGCACTTACATGAATTAGAGGAAATATATTCTGGATCTTATCTCTGAAGCAGGTTTAATAGGTGTTAAACCAGTTACAACTCCTATGCAAAAAGGGTATTTACTTGAAGATGCTCAAAAGTATAGAAGAGTAGTGGGAAGATTGTTATATTTGGGGTTTACGAGACCAGATATCACTTATTTAGTGGATTAGCTGAGTCAATATGTGCATTCTCCTAGAACAATTCATTGGAATTGTGCCATACTAGGGGTTAGAATATTAAGAAAATTCAGTACATTTTATGCTTTGCATATTTGTTTATTTGTGTATAAGTATTTTGGACACATACAATTTTTGTGCGTGCATTCATGATATTCCGGGTTTTAGAATTTTGATTAAGGTGAGAATTTTGGTTTATTGGTGATGGAAATTTATTTGAAAATTATTAGTAATATTTTGGAAAATATTTGGGAATTTTAGGATTTTTGGGATTTAAAAAAAAGGGGCCAATGGCTTAATGATTTGTAGCACTGCTTGTGGATGACAAATGGCTCACATGCAATGGCATGTGTCAAGGTATGAATTAAATACGCAAGCATGTGTTTTGAAAGGCAAGTTGTTGTAACTATGTTGTTCTCCATCTTTTGCTTGGTTCTGCATGTTACACCAAAACTTTGTTCTTCACTGTCAAAGTTGGGATTTTCTGAAGAAGCAAGTAAGTTGTATTATAGTTTCTGGGTGTTTTGCAAATGTATTGATGTTATTGTAGTACTGGAATTGAGTACATGCATGAGAAGTTTCAGTATTATAGCTTCGGTAATGCCTAGGATGTTTTATATAAACTTGGTATGATTTCGAAAATATGCAGATTATGTAATAGAGGTTAGGGGAATGGAAATTCATTGTGATGTGATTAAGTACATAAAAATGTGGTAAAGAACAGTGTGGCTATAGGCTCTACATTGGTTGTAGTTTAAAAATAAAGTCACAGTAGAAAGAATGGAAAATACGCAATAGTGAGAGAAAGCTTCTGTAAGGAATTGGTTTTTAGTATTTGAATATAGATTTGATTTGTTTGAGTTGTGATGAACTGAAATGGAAGTAGAAGAATTGGTTTAAGTGTGATATGTCTTCATTGAATAAGAGGGAAGTGTAAAATCTAGGAAGTTGAAGATGACGAACTTGAAAGATTTCATCTCTGTGAAACTTCACCACAGCCAACTCTTTTTAGTTCACCGTGGCCAACTTGAAGAATTTGATTTCTGTGAAAGTTCACCATGGCAAACTTTTAAGAAAATGTTGAAGAATTTTGCTATTTGGAAAGTTCGTCGCAGTGAAGTTTCTTGACAGCTTAAACATACTTTGATATTTTAGATATAACTTTCTCTGTAGTTATCTGAATGGAGTGATTTTTAATTTGAAGTAAATTAGAGACATAAGGATACAAATTGTCTAAAGAGATTAAATTCTAATTATGCCTCTAAGGATTTCATAATTTGATTGGAAGTTGAGATAAGAATTTTGATGAAGCTCAAGAACAACCTGAAATCTTTTGAGTATAACTTTCAGTATACTAAACCAAATTGGATGAACTTGGTATCATTGGAAACCTAAGACAAAGAGGGACAACTTTCTAGAAGGAAGTATTATCTAATTACCTCAAATACCTGACGAGAATAATTGAGCAAGGTAGACCCGAAAGTTGAGTGTGAAATAAATATGGATTGAGGGTTTGAGTATAGTTTCACATGATCGATAATATAATAAGAATAGGGATAAGAAACTTAGATTTTTGACATAAACATGCATCATACATATTCAGTATACATGAGTGTACATAATTGAATTAATAATTATGTACAATAATAATATATGTTTGTATTGAATGTTTTAGAGAAACCTTTAGAGCGACCGATTCCAGATATTGTCGGGATTTCGAGGTAATAAACAATAAGGGAGCTTTTGTAAGTAATTTAGGCGGTAAATTTTGCAAGTAAGTTTTGATGATTTTGCTTTGACTATTTTGTTTACTATTGATTTGGAATATTGAATGATTTGCAAAGCTGTAAGTATGTGATATGCTTGAATACATGGTGTGAAACATTGATTGTCATGTAAATTAAATTTCAGACATTTCTGTTTTTGAATCTGTTAAGTCCTAGTTGTGGATAAATAGGCATGCTTAGAAAGGTCTGCAGTTGCTTCTGTTATTGACACTTCGATGTCTTCTGTTATTGACACTTCAGTGTCTTCAGTTATCGACACTTCAGTGTCTTCTATTATCAACATTTCGGTGTCTTCTATTAGTGATATTTAGGTGTCGAAACTTCGGTCTCTTTTGTAACACTTTGGTGTCGAGACTTCGATTTCTTCTGTATAAATCCCGTTACCTACTTCTGTAAACGAATTTAGCAATCTTTTGATTTTTTACTCTGATGTCTGTTTGATTTGTTATTAGCTAAATTATGTTCTGATTCTGAAGGTTTATACCTTTTGTGTGATGAAATTCTGATAACCATAATATCTGTTCTGAAATGCAATAAATTTGATTTATTGTTTAAGAATTCTTTTAAAGTGAATTAGTTATTACTCACTAAGCTATATGCTTAACATGATGGATTTGCCCCGTATAGGTTTAGAGAGAAGGACGTAAGGACTGGGATAAGTCAACCGCAATGGTCAAAGAAATCTAAAATTTGTTTTGTTTAAAATGTATTTTGAGTTTGTTTTTGGATTTGTTTCTGATGTATGCGACTCCTGAATTTTTGTTTCAAAGTTTGTAATAACCTTAATTCAGGCTAGTTTCTGAAATTTGATATGTTTCGTATGTTTTGAAAATGTTGATTTTTGAATGCTATGCTTTCGCGAAATGTTAATGAATGTTTTGTATGTATTGGTTTTGTCTTGGTTCTGTATGCATATATGTTATGTTATCTGCGTGACGTCCCTGTATCCTCCCAGGGGGTATTAGGGCGTCACAATTGAAGTATTTGAAGGGATGTCCTTCGTTGAGTTTGTTTTATCCAGTTTCAGTAGATTTTCAACCTATTGTGTATAGTAATGCAGACTGGGCATCATGTATGGACAGTAGAAAATCTTTGACTGGTTATTGTGTTTTTCTGGGGCAATCTCTTGTATCTTGGAAATGTAAAACGTAGGCTAAGGTTTCCAGATCGTCAGCTGAGGCAAAATATAGGAGCATGGCTGATGCTGTGACTGAGTTTATGTGGATTTCATTTAGTTTTAGAGACTTGGCGGTAAAATTTCAACTTCCAGTTTCTCTACATTGTGACAATAAAACAGCCTTACATATAGCTGCTAATCCTGTTTTTCATGAGAAAACTAAGCACATTGACATTGAATGTCATGTGGTTAGACAACAGACCAAGGAAGGTTTAGTAGAATTAGTACATGTTTCTTCTTCTCTACAAATAGCTGATATATTTACCAAAACTCTCATTGCACCAATGTTCAATCATTTCAAGTTCAAGTTGAGTTTGGTTGATTTTCACCAAGATCCAACTTGAAGGGGGCTGTTGAAATATAAATGTAAATAGTTATTTAACGTTAGTTAAAAGGGAAGTTTTTCTGTTTCAACCGACTGCTTAGTTGGACACCTAGCTTAGTCTTCATATCTATAGTTAGCTTTGTATATAAGTTTCTTTTGTATTTTTGTAACGAAGTAATGAACAGAAATGAATGATAACTCTTTCATTCACCAAGTTATCTCTTCTTTGTTCTCTATATTTGAACAATAAATTATAAATTATAAATTCTAAATATAAAAACTTTAATAAAGAGTAATTATACATAAAATTGAGTAATAATCTCCAGAATTTCATACCTCATTGGAGGTAAAACCTTGAAATATTTGAATTTTAGTTAAAGTAAATGATTCAAAACATAATATCAAATAATTATTTTTTATTTTTAATATATATTGAAGTATAAAATTATTTATCACGTAAATATTAAAGTTTCAAATATTTTTATTTATTTAATGGCTCATCAGAACTATTCATTATTATAATTAATGGTAGGTTCATTTTATAACAATTTGAAGTTTTTGATTGATAATTACAATTAATATTATAAATTTTATAATTTAAAATAAATTAACTCTTAAAATGATTCGAACTAAATTTATAAATAATTAATTGAAAATCGGTAAATATTCCTTTTCATAAATTTATAAACGATTTCACCTTTGGATTAACACCCATCTCAGACGTTTATATCTCGAATTTGAGAATGTTAGCTGCTGAGATAGCAGAGCCTTCCGGTCATTCTCATCCAAGTCGACGGTCTCATCCTTCCCATTCTCCAACTCCATTTCTGATTTCAGCTCTTTCGATTCTGCAATGCGATGGTGAACGTACACTTGTGCTGTGGGAGAATCATCTGCGTCTAAATGCTGCATTTCCGACTCCATCAATGCAGTCATTCTGGCCCGATCACGGTCTCTGGGGTATGTGTAATAGAGGAAAGAGTAGATGGAGCAGGATATAGCCTTCGGAATTCCAATTGCAGTGTACAGTGCCTTGGCAAGTGATGCAGCATTTTCTCGATCTGTTTCAACTGATGATGGTGGTATTTTGGGATTCTTGTAACCAAAAACATGTTGAGCCAAAACGCCAACCACAGCAGGAGCGAATGAAGCTACTACGGATTCAAATGACCGGTCCAAAGCATAGATGCTCGTTCGTAATCTCTCCGGGACTATCTCTGCAAATATTGGACTATGTACACCATATTTATGGAGATAAAAGCGAATACGTCAGATAAAAGATAAAAGGAAACCAAAAGGTTATGGTAAGACATTGGAACTGTTCGTCTGGTTTAAGTAAAAGTAAAACGTTAAAAAAATTCCATAATATAATAAATTTTAGAGAAATTTTCAATTTTCAATTTTCAAAAATTTTTATTTTTATTTTTTTAAAATTTATTATCTTAAATTTTGATAAAAGAATAATAACGCAACACATATAAATATTAGACTTAGATTAATTAAATGTTACTGATATAATAATAATAAGAGACAACTCTTAAAATTAAATAAATTCAATTTAAATTAATTATAATAAATTATTAGTTTATATCAAATATAGTTAAATAAATTCAAGAAGTTATTTTTGTCAATTTTTTAAATTAAAAATTAAAAAAAGCTTTTCGACAATTTTAAAATTAAAAGATTTTTCTAAATATCTTAAATTATTGAGGCGTTTTATGTTATTTAAATAATTGTAAATTTTTAAAAATTATGATTTAATGATTAAATTTTGTGAAAAAACCTGAAATTAATTGACATGAGCATCACTCACAACTTAATAACATTTCGATTCAGTATAATTTTTAAACTCATCCTTAACTAATTAAACATAATTTCAACTAATTATATAAAATAATTACAATAAATTAAAATTAAATCAAAATTAAGAATTTAATTTCATCTTTTTATTAACAACATTTTATTTTTATTTTAATACATATTCATACCACAATTTTTTTAATAGAAGTTTAAGATTTTTAAATTACTTGAGCTCTTTATTTCACCGGCGAACTTACTTGTTTGTGGCAGGACCATTCCAGAACATGCTCAATCCCATGATGAAGAAAACCAGACCATGCAAAAATGCTGTAGATGGATCATCAGGTAAGACCAGAAGCAGAATTGCCGCCAGAGGAACGGCTGAAACGGAGCTTATCTGCGACAGAACTATCCTTCCAGAATTAGGAAATCGTTTAGCAAGTGCATCTCCCATATACCCTCCAAACAACCCACCAAGTGAACCAGCAACTACAAAAAGCGTCATGAGAAAAGCTGTCTTTTCATGAGAGAAGCCGATAAGTTCTAACCACATCGGAGCAAATGATAAAGCTGATGAGGGAAATGACCCAAAAACTCCTTGAGCCACGAATATCTGAAAAGATGGTATCTTCATGACAATCATGGCTTCTGCGACCAGGTCCTTCAATTCAGAAACAAAAGTCTGTGTGGTGTTTTCTTTAGTGGTTTCGTCGGTTTTTGAAAAGCGCGCATCTTTGGCAAAGAATCGGACCAGAATACCGACTATTACACTTATAATTCCGACGAGATGGAAAGCAACTCTCCAACCAGCTATGCCCATGAACGTGGTTGATGCTATCAGCACAGAACAGAAGCCGCCGATGATGGAACCAAAGTTTCCTGTCAGTTGCAGCCATCCAAAAGCCCTTCCACGATTGCTTTCATCAGTTGAATCAGCAACAAGAGACTGAATGGCAGGTACGACTATGGCAAGTCCTATTCCATTTAGACCTCTTGAGATTGCCACCTGATCGAAACAAGAAAACATTAAAATGGATGAAAAACAGGAATTTTGGTATAATATTAGGACAAATGTGGATTTATGCATAAACATTTAGCATAAATTTGGCTTTCTTCTCCATAAATTCAACCTGATAACACAGATTTGAAGTTCTGAGCTTTGGGTATTCAGAATGCACGTGTAGCTTTCCCTGGTTTCAGTAACTATATACATTAAAGGAAATCTCCTCCATTGTAAGCTTAGGCTCTGTTTCCTTATTTATTATACCACATGACAGAAATGGCCACCGATTTGTTTTGGCAACTTTTATTAAAGCACATCGGCTTCTTTATAAATGAAACAATAAGATTGAAAAAGGGTTGCAAGAAATTTCAACTCTTTCAAGTAATTGGAAAATGGCATTAATACTAAACCAAGCCTCAACTTTTTCCAAGAAACCAGGTCTGTTCATATTTCACCCGAACAAGAAAAGCACATAATGATAATGTTCGAGTCGGATCAACTTGCAAAACTGAAAAAAATATAAAAATTACCCAGAAACCTGAAAGGAATAAGAGAAATAGCAATGCTGAATAAAGGTCAAAAAGCTATGGCGAGATGTATAGAGGGACCTGTAAGAAAGTAGAGGAAACGGCAACAAGGAAAGTAGCAGCAGCCCAGAGAAATGCCCCAACTGCAATCACACTGGTACGGTTGTAACGTGAAGCTAGATAAGCTGCCAATGGGTAACATGAACATTGAACTATTGATCTAAACAGAGTAAGGGAGCCCAACCCAGTTGGATCTGTGTGTAAAGCTGCTCCAACTTCTTTGTACACTCCAGGTAACAATGACTCGTCTGCTCTCTCCATAATAGATGCCAGATTGACCAGAACCATTGTTAATGTCTCCTGTTTCATTGCTGAAAGTGTTCGCCAAAGATTCTCTGGTCCAGTTCCAGAAACAGAGAAAGCTCTGCTTTTAAGTTGACCTCGTAGGTGACCAGCTCATGACGAAGGTGGGACTTAAAAAATGAGTTTATCGTCGGACACGTGGAGGGTGTAGATTCGTCTAGTGAATATTGTTTCCAATTTCCTATTTTTAGGATATTAATGAAACACTTGTTAATTTTCTGTGTCGTTCCTTTAGCATACTTTTTCTAAAATATTCCAATTTTGTTATTTTATAATAAGCATTTGCTTCTTTTCAAGCTCCTGGCCAATTAAATAAAGCAACTTGTTACAAATCTCCAAACCTTTTGGTCATGAGTCATGACAAACTATGACTTATAAATCATCTTGATTAAGTAAATAACTTACTTGTAATAAATAGCATTCCAAAGAAATTAAAGCAGTTAGGATAGAAACATCCAAAGTACGTAATCGATTTCAAATGGTGGGTCAATGTAAAAACTAAAAAGAAGAAGTGTCTTCATAAGACAAGTAGTGATGAGAAGCTAACATAGATATAGACACTAATTTGATAATGAATTAACTAAGAAGAACCATTTAGGTAAAATTACTACTACAACAACAATTATTAAATAAAAGTTATGTTGATGGCAAGTTCAGAATTACATAGTCTAGAGATATTGTTTATGAAATTCAAATAAAATTGTTTATTAAAATTAATTTGTTAAATAAAATTTAAAAATTTTAAACTTTGTAAAATATATTTTTCTAATATAATTAAAGGTGATAATAAATTAAGTTCATATTTAATTTAGTTAAATAAAAAATGTTAATTTTTTCAGATAAAAGATAGACTTTACTTCAATCATTTATTTATTTTTGAATAAAAGGAGGCAAAACGCCAATAGTAATATACTACAACAAACACATTCTTAAAATGGTTGTACTAGAGCAATCCTGGTTAAGGATAGTGCTTATCCCTGCTAAGGGAGTAGTGAATTCATGATACCCTAATGAGAGACTTAAGGCAAAATTTGTCATCCAATGAATGACATAATTTCATTCATTATAGGTGTGTACAATTCTGATCTCCCAAGCTCTTGCGATCAATTTTCATTTTTTGAAACCGAGGTCTAGTTGCAATGGACAGAAGAATCCACCTCATTAATAAGATTAATAACACATGTACTATCGACCTCCAATATTACTCATCTCGCTCCTAAATTCCAAGCCAATTCCAACCCTTTAAGAGCTCTGTTCTGACGCTATAGGAGTGCAACTACCAATATGAAAGGCAAAACCCTTCTTCCAATACCCACAATCTTAAGGATCCTTGACATTAAAAATTGCATAAATTATATTTAAAATTTTATAATATTAATTAAAATCAAAAAATTAAGATTATGTTACTGTTAACTTCATAATTAATAATATGACTCTCTATTAAACAAAATCTTTAATAAATTAATAAATGTATAATATATATTTATTAAATAAATGTTGAAATATAAATGCAAATAGTTATTTAACGTTAACTAAAAGGGAAGTTTTTTTGGTTATAAGTTATAACCGACTGCTTAGCTGGACATTTAGCTTAGTCTTTATATCTGTAGTTAACTTTGTATATAAATTTCTTTTGTATTTTTGTAACGAAGTAATGAATAGAAATGAATGATAACTCTTTCATTCGCCAAAGTATCTCTTCTCTGTTCTTTATGTTTGAACATGGTATCAAAGACAATTGACTAAGATTGACGTGTGATAGTGAGTCCGATGTGTGATAGTGAGTCCGGTTGTTGCTGTGAGGCATTTTGCTGATTCTTCATATCAAGAGTTGATTG
>JANIJH010000225.1:2944713-2955214 GCA_024520975.1 Erythroxylum areolatum | reverse complement strand
AGCACGACGGTGACTTTCAAATATTCCTATGCAAAGTCACCGTCGTGCTTAAGCACGACGATGACTTTCAAATAAGCACGAGGGTGACTTCCAATTTTTTTCATGCAAAGTCACCCTCGTGCTCACACGAGGGTGACTTTCCTCTCACCATTTTCTGCATTTTTTTTTTGCAGAATTTTCCCCCCCTCTTCTTCATTCACGTTCTCTTTAAACCACTTCTAATTTATATCTTTACATTTCTATTCCCATTCCAACTCATCTTACTCTAAAATAACTCAAAACTCAAGAATCCAAAATCAAACTTCAAACCCGAATGTATAGTCTGAGCTTTCTCTCTCTACTGCTACGTTAATTCCTTTAAAACCCATTCATCACAACCACCCACTCATTTGAAACGTTTCTACTTCACTAAGTTTCTCTTTAAGTTATATGCAATCTCCACTGCATAATATTTTCAACTCATCTGAAACCTCTCTTTCTACTACATAACTCACCCATTATCACTTTCTCCGTATTTGTTTCACACACCACTCATGCATGTGATTATTTTCAACATATAAAACATCATCCAACTAATGCATGTATTTATTTCCAATTCGAACACATCATCATAATCATTCACAAAACTCAGAAAGCTAAAACTTTACTAACCTTGTTTTCAGAAAATCACCAGGGTTTCGGTGATGGTTGAAATGGCAAGACTAGAGAGAGAAGCAACTAACATCAGGACCAACTTATTTGTGTTGCAAAGGACATTACTGCTATAAGAATCCAAACTAGTGCTTCGGTGATGAATGTTCAGTGATTTTTCAAAGAACACCAACATAACATGAAGAACAACAAGGCTTCTGTGATTTTCCTCTCTAGCACAAGTACTCACGTGTGTTGTTACCACGTGTATGGTTTCTAAATTGACACATGGCTTATTGTATGACTGCCATTTGTCATGCAAATAGAAGTGCCAAATGTCAAGACACCATTGGTCTATTTTTCCTAATTTCCAAAATATCCCAAAATTTTCATAAAAATTTCTAAAATTTTCAAAATTTCCAAAGTAATACCAATAATCTCCAAATAAAATTTTCACAATTTAATCACATTTATCAATCCATTTTACCCAAAAAATGTCATGAATGCATGTACAATAATTTGTATGTGTCGATATACAATGCACTAAAATTCCTTAATTTTCTAACCCCTAACACGGGGTGTTACAGCCCTCTTCTACTGGTTTTAAAAGGAAGCCATTTTTTTTATCACGGACTTGTGCCTCGATGGCCATAGAGAGCCTTTCCATGCACAAGACAAAGAGAAATGGTGAGAGAGAATCTCCTTGTTGAATACTGCAGGTAGGCCAAAATTTTTCTAATGATGAACCCGAACCATTCAAAAAGATTTGCATAGAGGGAGAGCTAATGTAGGTGATAATAAGCTTAATTAATTGAATGGGGAGTCCAATATCCTCCAAAGTATCTTGAATAAACTCCCATCATAATTTATCATAAGCCTTTTGGAGGTCTATTTTGATAGTCATATCTTACTTCCTGCTCGACGCCTTAGAGTATGTATAACCTTTTGGGCAATAATAATTTTGTTCGTGGTATTACGTCCTTGCACAAAATTTGTTTGGGAATGATTCACCAAGTTAAGGAGCAGATACTTCAACTAATTGACAATCACCTTCGTGGTCAGCTTATATAGTACATTACATAAGTTGATCGAACGAAATTGTTACAAACTCATAGGACTGTCAACTTTGGGTATAAGAATCAGAAGAGTTGAATTCATGTCCATCGGAGTATCAGCATTGGAAAAGGCCTCCTTCACCATGTTTACCAACAAATTTTCAACAACGTCCCATCAACATTGGTAAAATAGAGTTGTAAATCCATCACTTCCAGCAATTTTCATCAGACCCATTGCGAACACAGCCTGATGTACTTCATCTTAATCAATGGGCCTTGCTAGTTGAAGCATATCCCTGTCTGCTAGGTTAGGAAATTTACCCCTAATCTCATACCTCCTTAGTTCTCCCTCCTCTTTTGTGTATAAATTTGTGAAAAAAGTTTACTGTGTCTTAAATAATGCTTCCTCGTCAATAAATCAATTTCTGCCATCCAACTTCAACATATTGATTCTATTTCTCCATCTCTTTGCTCTTGTTTTAGCATGAAAATATGAGGTTTTTCTATCCCCAATCTGAATCCAATCATAATGAGTCCATTGTTTCCACAACAATTCCTCTTGAGTGAGTATATTCTCGTAACCTTCTAAGAGAGTGTTTTCAATAATAAGAATGTCAATGGGTCGAGCCGGGCTCTGGTCCCTCCTAGCCCGGCCCGACCTGACCATGAGGTGGGGTAGCCCGTGGTTCGGGTTGACCACGGGCTAACTGGATCAGGCCAACCTGACCCATCTTATAAATTTTTTTTAAAATGTAAAAAATGACGTTATTTTTGAAGCAACGATCAGGTCACAGGCAGGGCCAGATCGAACCGGGATGTGGTCCGGTCAGGCCGACCACTTTTGGCCCGTGGCTCAGTTAACACGGGCCAAAATTGACATCCCTATTCAAGAGTCTGTAGCTTCCATGAATTATACTGCTCTAAGGCTTTTTAGATGCTTGTTAGTCTGGCCTCTATTCTCTTTTTTTATTGCCATATACTGCGAAAAATGATCAAGTTCCAATCTTATGCCACCAACGCAAACTCTTGAGCTGCTTTCGACGCATAAGTACTTGAATTCCAATGATTGTTAACTAAATCTAACCTATAGGAAGGTCTTTCAGTTTTTAGCCCCTTGGATAACCCATAAATCTTTCAAAGATTTATGGGTTATCCAAGGGGCTAAAAACTGACAGACCTTCCTATAGGTTCCCCTTGCTTGATTACCCTGTTTAATGATCAGGGGTCGATGATCAAAGTGAAATTTTGATAGATGAAAAATTGAACAAAACTGGAAATGGTTAAGTTAGGATTGGTTTTCCAAAGCCCTATCAACCCTCTCCATAAGAGACCCCCTAGACCAAGTGTATCGAGGACCTTTATACCCCAAGTCCTGAAGTCTATTTTGTTGAACAAAATTTTTGAAGAATTTACACAACCCATTTCTCCAATGCAAACCTCCCTTCCTATCCTCGGCTAGTAACATTGCGTTAAAATTGCCAGCTAGAAGCCACAGATGATTCATAGTCACATTTAAATTCTACAAGGCAGATCACAAATTCTTCCTCTTAGAGGGTGTGGGACTAGCATAGACGACTGTCAAGAAATAAGTATAGTCAACACTACCGTTTATACTCAAGTGAATGAATTGGGGATGGCTAGATTCCACTTTGATGTTCAAAACTCTTTCCATAGAATCCATATTCCACCATTGAAACCAATTGCTTCCACACGATAAGAGAAAGGAAATCTCATACCAGTAATCACATTATTAGGATTCTCGCCACTTATCTTTGGTTCCACAATTACCATCAAGTTTGGATAATGAGTTCGCTTGTATTCGAGAAAAAATTGCAAAAATCTTTTGCTACCTGCACCACAACAATTCTAAACAAAAATATTCTCCATAATTGGAACTTAGTGGGAACGAAGTATGGACTTTATGAAGTCCCAGGAGGAGACTCCTTAGCCTTCTCCACTTCTATCATTTTTTAAATGTTTATCTCCTCTAGAAAATGACTAACATTGTCAACATGCAGGCATTGTTCCAAAGCTTTATATGTGGAGTTAGATAGTTTTTTTTGTCGTGTTCCCTTCTTCACCTTCAGATTCATTAATGCCCTTTTTCTCCTACTACTCTGTGTGTAATATCCCATTTTTTTGGAATATGCTTAGGGTTTAACCCTAAATTAAATGTTGCATATACATGCATAACATTAGCATTCATACATGAATTGATATTTTTGCACATTACAAGTTAGCATATGCACTCAATTGACTTATTCCGGGGTATGAAAAATGTTAAGTGATTATGATGTGAATTGAGTTTTGATATGTCTTGAATTTTTGGTATGATCGGATTTCAATTAGAAAATTTGGAATTAAATGTTATAGATTGGAAAATTGATAGATTAAAATGTACATTTGGACTAGGACAAATGACAAGTGGTAGGATAAATTGATAAATGAAAATTTTGGATGATTAAGCCTAAAATTGAGTGACATTTGGCATAGTTAAATTGGTGACAAATTGATCAATTATTGTGTGACAAGTGGATCAATAATTAGGAGACATATGGACTGATTAATTAGTGACATATGGCAACATCTTGAGTGGATTAGTGGCAACATCTTGAGTAGGCAAATGTAAGACATGCCTGAGGACAAATGTTATGCTGTAAAGTTGATACCTAGCATGTTGATGGAGCAAATTCCAGCAGCAATGTTTTTGTTGTTTCTCTCACCTTTCTCCACCGAATTTGCTCCAACTTTCTCCTCTGTATTTTTCCTGAACCCTAGCTAAATTGCTACACCAAAACCAGCTTTTTACCTTAGACAAAATAGCCAAGAAAACCAGCTGAAAGTTGCCTTCATCTTGCTGTCCAAAATCAGCTTGTTTTCATCTTAAATTGGTGATGAATTTTGCTTGGATGGAGACTTGATTTAATCTGAAGTTTGAGCTGAATTGAAAGCCTAACAAGTGATAATATGAGTTTTATGGCATGTCAAATGATATAAGAATGATGCTTGAATCGGAATGAAATGCATGTGATATTGGTGAAGAAGAATTGCTGGAACATGTTAGCTGTAGTGCTTTCTCTGAACATTCTTTGTTCCTTTTGCTATAACTTCTTCTTTTGACATCCAAATGACATGATACTTGAACCAATAGACTCATAACACATTTTTCTTCATCTCCACCAAAATTTATGAACATCTGAATCCATTCGGAAAAGATTGAGTGATAGATTTTGGATGAAAATGGCGAGTGTGCTGGAATATTGTTAACTGGAATGATTTCACTGATCATACTTCTGTATTTTGATTATATCTTGACCAGTAGATCTCCAAATGAGATGATTCTTAATTTATATTGAACTAGGGACATTTGTCTACAATTTTTAAGAGAAATTGAATTTGAATTCTGTCCTTAAGGGTCTTGAAATTTATCTTGAAATTGAGCCTTGGCTTAGGCTATAACACTACCTGTGACAGAAATCATGTCCTATTATTATCAAATAAACTGTACTGATGTGGGCCAAATCAGAAAAGATGTCTTCATAAAAGTTGTAGCTTATTCACTTAGCTTTCCATTGGTATAAAGTGTGTAATTTTTGGATATTGTAATTGAGAAATATGGGTTGTACAACTTTGAATGCATGATTATGCCCTAGCCAAATTTCAAATGTACCCAGTCTGTAGTATTTTGAGCATAACTCATAGAATAATGAACCAAATTGTATGAACTTTTGTTCATTAGAAACTTAAGACATAAGTGAACATTTTTTGAGAAGAATGTACTGCCTAATTACTTCATTTTCTATGTTATAATGGCTATACAAAACTGACTCGAAACCTTTGCTGAGAAAATCTGGAAAACTAATGAAGGAATTGGATGGGAACTTTTGGATAACCCATCCCACGATTATGAGAACCCATATACAATTGTGGAAATTGCATGGAAGTAAAGAAAATGTTCTTTTGTGTGATTCTTGAAATAATTAAGGATAAGTTATTTACCTATGATGCATTTGGACTTGATTAAGGTTTAAAAAGAACATAATTTGATGTTGGAAAAGTTGGTTAAGTGTGTGATAAGCTTTTATTGATAATTGTTGTTATACCTTAAGGAAAAGATGGTTTGATATCAATGTATCTAAGTTTGGAATGAAAGAGTGTTAAAGGAATAAAGATATTCTTGTAAATGTAAATGTATTCCAAAGGTTATGGTTATGAAAAATACATTAGGAAGAAATGAATGAGAATTGGAAATTTTGTGAATTCTTATGATGCTAGAAAAGGGTTGTTGAATTTATGGTTAAAGAATTGAGCATGATCAAGTGTATTTAAGGTATTCACCTAAGTGTTAACAATACGTATTCAAGTGACAATGTTTGAACGATTATGAATTGTGATTAAGGAAACATACTCTGGATAGTCATTGAGCATGCATTGCACATGGCACATATATATGTGAGTTGAATATGTATTTGATTGATCAAGTTAGTAATGTGTACAATGTATGTGTATTTAGATTCTCAAGACATACGCCATCATTCCAACATTGCTAAACCATCCAGGCAATAGCATATATAGGAGCATATTGTGAGTCAACCTAGATGATATCACTAGGATTGAATTATTTCTAATATGTTTAATTCTTCTATATTGAACTGGTAATGAATTGATTGTGATTTGTTTATGAATTCTGTACTTTAATGGTTCGAGGAGTTTGATATTCGGGAATGTATAGAAAGTGTTCTATTTCCATCTGAATTATGAATGATATTTGTATACTCAACAAAAGTTGAATGTCGGACTTAAGTCTAATGAATATGAGATTTTGTCTGTGCATCATAAGTGAATGCTATACATGACATATTATATTATTTGATGCGTTTCATAAAATGCATATTCAGATAAAGACATTGTGATCAGAGTAGCCCATATGAAATAGCTTTAAGCTCAGAATTCTGCACGTAGAGCTTTGTTTCGTGATTTCTGTATCTGACTGAGCCCAATGGGCTATAATCTGTATCTGTATCTAAAGGCACTCGGTCACAACAAATAATAACGAATCTAGAGTCTCATATGCATCTGCATTTGTACCCTTATGATTATGAAATATATGATCATGAAATCTTTTCTAAAATTGTGATGATTAAGTGATATGCTATGATAATGTGATTGATCGGGTTATTCATGTTTCAAAAGAATATTTGTAAAATTGGTTAATTGTGTGATATTTGTGTATTTGACTTTAGTGAGATCATCAATGATGGTTCATTTATTGAGTTCACAAAAGTCATCAAAAATTGCAACGTGGCTTTTTAGGTACGAAACAAGAGACCTAGTTCCTAAGATTATCTAGAGGAACATTTTGGATTAAGTTATGGCTCAAAGATCTGTCAGCCGACATCAGAGGAGTTATAGTTTGTAATTTGTAGTTTCTTGTCATATAGAACTATTGTCTAAAGATTTTAAATATTTGTTTTAAGGAATGCAGTGTAAACTTTTGTCAATGCATGAAATGAAGTGTTAGTATTGTATATTCTTAATTTATGATGTCATTTAAGAGATTATGTTTGTTCTAACATATCATTATCATAGGATATGTACTTGAATGTCCTTTGAATGTTCAGGTATATATTTTATGGTAGTGGGATGTTACATTGTGAATCGGGCGACTTGCCTACCCCTCCACCAATTCTTGTCTGATAATGGGATTCATCCTCCCCATATATGGACTTTTCCCTGAAAGAGTTATCTTGAGTTTCTCGTATTACAATAGCGGTGTGTTTCCTCAGATTGGCCAAAAAAAAAAAACTTGGTGGTTCTCATATAATATTCCAGTCCTTGCATCACCATTCCTAAAGATTTTGTTGCTACTTTCAGATCGTTATGAGTCATGGTGTCTGAGGGCCCTATCATAACGGGTGTCTCACTGGGATGGCTAACGGGAGGCCCAGTTTTCCCATGGGCCGCTTTGGCACACCCTTTTAAGGGCTTTATAGCATCTTTTGGTCGGTTCTGTCCGCTTTTCAGGTGTCTTTTCACTGGAGCCTGCTCTTTACTTAGGATAGCTTCCATATTGATATCCTCACGATTGCCAACAAGTCAGTTTCCAAATTTAATGCCAATGTATCAACTCGTGATCCTGAACCTATACTCTCCTTTTTTCTGCAGGATTTCAGGAGTAGTCGGCAATCCTCCCATAGTTGTTACTGCCCATCGTCTCTGAGAACTGAAAGGATGGGATATCTACGTCCTCAGGAACCACGACATCGTCTTTATGTAGGACTACATCCAGATCTTTTTCTAAGTCAAGTCCCGTCGTCTCAGTCCTGGACCCCAGAAGTGAGGGTAATGGTATTCCTTCAGCAGACGTCATCTCCTCATCTTCTTGATGTCTGAGCTTTACCTTCTTCGTTTTACGTTCATCGTTATCGTGTGGTGAGGAACTTGCCACGAGGGGTTTAATTTAACTCAAAATTTATCATAAAACTATCTTGCGCATGAAACAAAACGACGATGGTTTAATAAGATTAAATAAAAAGGACAAAAATTACAAGAGAGTCCAAATACGGAACGATGATGATCACAGTCATCGGCGACTCTCGCTTAACTTGCCTCTGTAAAACCCGCCATGGCAATTCTCACCCCCGCCGGAGCAACCATCGTGATTTTCAAACCACGCGCCGGTAACACTGTCGTCCGCAGTTCTCCAACAGTGACTTGGAACCACTATGGAAGCCAATATCTTTGTCATCAGAAACAGAGACAACAATCGAAACATAACAAGCATTCGATGGTCAGTTGCTGTCTTGTTGGAACTGTTCAATCATGTCAAACTCACTCGCGGAAACTGGTGGATGAATTTGACCCAAATCTTCCGTTGGAGAAAGCTTTGACCCCACCTAGCTCATGGTACACTGAACCTTCCTTTTACGACATGGAACTCAATCGTGTCTTCTACAGAGGATGGCAGGCTGTTGGTTAGTATCTGCTTCACTCACCTTTTCTGTTGTTATTGTTATTTATGGATAATAGGGGAAGATTCTGTATTTGGCTGTTGAGAACCTCATCAATTAATTACCGATGTTCGTTTGCAGGATACATCGATCAGATAAAGGATCCCCGTGACTTCTTCTCTGGAAAGTACGAATCTTTTTTCTTCTTTTGTAGGTTCTCCTGTTATTTGGACGTTTGGTGTTTGCCTTTGGTCGTTTCCTGCTTGGAACGATCAAGGGAGATACTTGATTTGCTTCATCACAATTTAAGCAGTCTATTGTGTTTTTAATTATTGTTTATGAAGAAAAATAGATTCAACTATGGCAGGTTAGGAAGTGTAGAGTTTGTGGTATGTAAGGACGATAATGGGAAGCTTCATGCATTCCACAACGTGTGTCGACATCACGCCTCTCTTCTTACTACCGGAAGTGGACAGAAATCTTGCTTTGTATGCCCTTACCATGTGAGCATAGGTTAACTTGTGATTTTCACTATAAAGTTGTTATAATTTGGTATAGATGGTTACATACTTGAGAAAGTTCTGCTGAATCTGTGGTTGGCATGATGAAGAAATTCAATTTGGCATGATGAAGAAATTCATTTAACAAATTCTGAATGCATCTTTTCATTACTTTCCGTCAGCTTCTAGAGTTGCAAAGTGAGCTTCATTATTAGAAAGATAGTTGCTAGGACGTTGATGGTGAAGTTGGTTTTAACTAACATTATTGCAAGCTCAGGATCAGTTTATGAGCTTGGAATTGTTACATAAAGAGGAATGGAAAGTATTTTTGAAAATTTTTTCACATTTGAAATATTGTACGACATAGCATTCAGTTACAGAATATTTCAAAAAGTTGTGTATAAGAGCTCAAGCAGTAACATACTTCTTTATTAACTCGTGCTTCACAAAGTTGTTGTTGCCTGGCTTCATAATATGCGGAGTCCATTTCCTTATGTCATGGATTTTTTATTTTGTAATATAGTCCAATCCCTGCTTATAAAAGTGTCAGTGCATCCTGCTTTCTGTCTATATTCTCCAGATTGGGTAGAGAATGGTTTTTTATGGTAATGAAGTAATAAATACAGACCAGAACATTTCTGCTTAGTTTCATTGTGCTAAGGTTTTTGAGTTTGTACATTTGTCTAAGTTCCAGTTACCAAAAACGACCCTCTGTGTTTTCTGGCTTGGTAGAGAATAACTTATACACTAGGGATGAAAATTGGTAATTGAGATATACCGGGGTGTAGCAATCTACCAATGTCAATGCTTGTCCATCGTGAAGAAGCTTCCTGCTACTTTTGTCACAATTTTCATTTTTCTTAATAACATGCACTCTTTCATATAAACAAATCAGCATGTCTAGGTTTCCCATAATTTTAAGAGGTGTCCTTTGTGTATAAACTTTTGAAAGTTGCTATATATGACCTGTTTGTCATGTAATCTATATTTCATATATGGGAAAGCAAGTTTATGCAATCTATATTCTGACCTGTTTTTGTTTCTTCCTTTTACATTGAAATGATTCTTCTGTAGGGATGGACATATGGGCTAGATGGAGCACTTCTTAAAGCAACAAGGATAACCGGGATGCAGAACTTTGATGTTAAAGTATGTTCAGAGCTAGAGTGGTAGTTCTATTTTCCTTCCATGTGATACATTTTCAGGCTAGATGAATAATTCAGTTAACACTCTGGCAATCAAGCATAGGAATATGGGCTTGTACCAATACATGTGGCAACTTGGGGGCCATTTATTCTTCTCAATTTGGACAAAGATACTTCATATCGGGAGGAAGCTGATCACAGTATGGTGGGAAAGGAATGGC
>JANIJH010000225.1:2923272-2941088 GCA_024520975.1 Erythroxylum areolatum | reverse complement strand
CTTTTGCAAAAGGTGAAGTTGTGTGTATGCTTTTCAAATTTCAGTAAGTTTTATCTTTTACTTTTCCTTTAGTTCTTCACACAACTTTCGTTTCTAGTACTTCCTCTTTTGTCCTTTTTTGTAAATATACATTAAGTATCTCAACTTTTCCTGTATATGGTCATAATATATATGAAAGTCTTAAATTTTGTATCAATCTTAAACATTTAAAGGTCTTAAACATTTAAAAGTCATAGGTCATATATAAAGATTGACCTTAAGTTTATGTCATTTTGACAAATACAAATTGATACACGAGGCGGTAGTAGCAATTGGTACTAATATCATATCATAGAAATCAAGTTTTAAATACTTAGGATTTATCATTCAGAGAGATGGTAATATTAATAACGATATAATACATTATATTAGATCTGGATGAGTCAAATGGCGGAATGCGTTAGGTGTTCTCTGTGATAAAAAGGTCCCTATAAGGCTCAAAGGGAAATTTTATAAAATAGTGATTCGACCAACCATGTTCTATGGTGCAAAGTGCTGGCCTACTAAGCGTAGACATACGCAACAGTTGTTGATAGTAGAAATGCGAATGCTTACGTGGATGTGTGACATTATCAAAAGAGATAGAGTGCGGAATTGGGAAGTAAGAGTCAGGCTACAGATGGCTAATATCGCTGACAAATTGAGAGAGAAAAGATTTAGGTAGTTAGGGCATATGAGTAGGATGCCCTATGATGTTCCAGTTCGATTTGGTGAGCGAATAAACATTAGTGACTATAATAGAAGAAAAGGGGGACCTTACAAGAACTGGAAGGAGGTGATCAAGAGAGATATGTCAAAGTTGGCCCTTACCACCACAATAACCATAATAGAAAAATTTAGCGTGATAGGATAAGGCTAAACGACATACCATAAAGTCCTCTCGTCTCATCTCTACCACCTAGGGAGTTTTTTTTTTTTCAGGTGTAAGAGGAAAATTCTTGCAATAAACGTATAAAACTGTAGGATTGCCGCATTCTTAGGTCAATGATCAGGGAAAACTCATAGCGTAACTAGCAACGAGAAAAGCTGGTCTTTGCGAGGCGAAAGATAGTAGCAGATTATAGTCACCATTAGGTACATATATAGATTTACTACCAGTCTTTACGTATTTACTCTTTTTAACCTACAACACTATTCTCCTGTCACATATGCATGTGAATCTACTGAAAACAGTCTCTCTATAATATAGGAGTAAGGCTGCGTACTATCAGATTCTCCCAGATCTTGCTTCATTGCGAACTACTTCCAATTAATTAGTAGTACTATCTTATTCTTAACTAGTAAAGAGACTGCTTTCAATTAACTTACATGATAAAATATATATATTTATGTGATTAATAATAATAATAAAATATACTTAATATAAAATAATAATAATAATAAATACAAATAAATAAATTTGTATAAATAATACTCTAATATTTATTAATCCTACGTATGTCACATTTTTACTATTATCTGCTTACTTTTATATAGTTTTCGTATGTGTGAACATTTAAGAGTATTATAGACTTATGTTTTTATATCGGGAGAAATTATAAAAGGTATTTTTAAATGGCATTGAATAAAATTTTTAGTGTACTAATTTGAGAATTAATGATTTGAAATTTAAACAAATAATTAATAATAAATTTTGGTGAAAATTAAATATTATTTTTCTACCAAAAATATTTTCCGGAAATTTAGAAATCTAAAATCTAAAAAATTATCAGATTTAATTAAAAGGATTATTTTAAAAAATTCAAATGAATTCAAGTACGAGTAGCAACTTGCCAATCAAATGTTATTAGATTGGACCGGTTTTGCAGGCACATTAGGGGCTGAGTGGATAGAGTGGGACCCTATAATTATATGGCCTTCAGAGGCTGACTCAGTAGCCATGATTTTCATGATATGGGCCTCAAGTAAAGGGCATGATGACGAGGGGAAACACATGATGGTACAAAGGACGGCTGGGCTTTGACTAGGGACCACCCTACGCCATTTGTCTTTCTCTAGTTTTTCATAGACGCATTTTTCAAAAAACATCTTAATTTTTTTAAAAAGACATAGTTTTCGTTTTAATTGAAATTAAAATTTAAAATATGAAATCTTATTTCTAATTAATGGAGGTATTGTTTCTAATAATTTACAGCAATAAAACTTTTATTAAATATTGTTGTTGTTTCTAAACATTGCTTACATAACGTTCCTGAATGTTTTAATTAATATTATATTAACAACGCTCAATAATGTAAGTGTCATTTTTAGTGTAGCGCATAATTTCAACATCAGAATAGATGATCCTATTTTATCTGAATATTTGCAAGTCCAAATACAGATCACTAGAGCAAATCAAGAATTTATAACCGTTATAATTACTTTATACCACGAGATGATCTATCGTCTATAGAATTATACTTTAAACCTTAATTTTCTCAATTCTATTTCAGATGTTCTTTACATAGTTGCTGATCGTTTTAATAATCAGACTACTATTATTCAGATCGGGAAGTAATTACCTAATCCTCAATTGTCAACCCAAGATTTCATTTTTAAAAAAAAGTGCTTTCTTTATCTACTTTTGAGTTTCACGTGCCTTTGTTCATCTAATCTCCACTTGTGTCCAATATTCATCATTACATGGACTATTGCTGGAATTAAAGGTTAATCTTATTATTAACGTTGAATACATCAATTGCTTCAAAAGAAGGTAACTCATTCCCCCAATTACATAGAAATGATTTTAGCAATTTTAAGGAAAGCTCTTTTAATTATTCACTATCATTATTATTTCTTAACCTTTGACTAAAAAGTAATTATACTTTTATAATTTTAATTTAAACTCTTATTAGGTATTGTTATCACGAGTTCAATCTATTTTAAGTATACTAATTATATTAACTTAATACAAATTATAGTAAAATCACATTCATTGTAAGTAAATCATGTCCATAGTAGTTGTTGTACCTTAGCTATCAATCAATGCTTTAGGATTCATTTGGATTATGCAAAAAATGGATAGAATAGAATCATGACCTTGGAACTTAAGCTCGTGAGCACCGATATAAGGGAATACGTTTCTGCTTAAAGCTCCAAAGAGTAGTGGCAGACAAATGTTGACTTCACGAAAATCACCTCTGACCCACTGAGGTAGACAAATTAGCAATTACGACGGTGAATTAATTTTAAATCCATTAAATATTGTTTCTGTTCGAGGCCATGAATGTGACGGAAAATTTAGTAACAAGGAAAGGGTAAAAGAATTCTTGTGTTTTGATATTTTTTCTTTTAATTACTGTATTTTAAAAAATTATCATTTATTTTTATAATATTGTTTTGTTATTATATAAATTTTTATGTTATGTTTTACGAGTTTTATATCTATTTTTCATTAAAAATACGTAATGTTATAATTTTTAAAATTTAATACAACCTATTTAAAGAAAATTGATTCATATAATAAGTAAATAATAACCAAAAGATCAAGCTAGATAAAATTCAACATTAATAAATTAATAAAAAGTATACTTATTCCTGTTCAAAGTTTTAATACTCTTCTAAACAATGTTACAAATACCATACCGAACTTGATATTAGATTAGGTTTTGATACGGTACTGTACCGGTATCGATTAATATTGGATACCGTTTCAGGTAATTTTTTAAAATTATAAAATAATTCCTGAATTTTTTAAAATTACAAAATAGTTCACTATCATGTTATACAGTTGTAATGTATATTTTTATCCGTGTATTAAAAAATAATAATAAAAAATAATAATCAGAATTTTATTTAATTATAAAATTAATTTAATAATTATTAATAATGTAATTAATTTAATATATATTTTAAAATATATAATTTTCAAATAAATTTTGATTTAATAATTAAAATATATAAAATAAATATTAGTTTATAAATAATAAATAATAAATTATTTATTTAAAAAATATTTTTATTAATACTTTATTAATAAATAATATATAAAATATTTAAATAAATTTAAATAAAAATAATTAATTTTTAAGTTTTATTTAATTTATAATTATTTTTAGTAATAATAATTTGGCCAATATTTTGAATATTGGTTTGTATCAACCGGTATCATTCGAAAAAGGCCGGTATCAACCAGTATATAAACTCAGTACAATCGACCTTTTGCTTTGTATCGATTTTGGTCCAATATAAAAAGATATCCACATCTGTGCTTTTGACTCATAAATTTAGAAAATGTTAAGACTAATGTTGACTAGCGTAATTTTATATTAACGTCAAGGTTTTAAAAGCTGAGTCAGAAGTTAAACTCATAAGATAAAAAGTTTACGGTTTGAAAAATTCAACCTCGTTAAATCTAAAAAAATTGAATATAATTAAAATTTTCGAAATATGATTAAAAGAGATTATTCTTATCCATAAAAAATTGAAGTTTAATTGAAAAAATTTATTAAATAAAAAATAATATATTTATTTTAGTTTATAAAAACTTATAAATTTATAAAAATTGATCGAAACTAAAAAATTATACAGTTTAAAAAATTTTACGCTTAAATCAGTCAAATCGATTGAGTTTTGTAATCATTAATTAAAGTCATATCTTTTATTTAATAAATATATAAATTAATATGGACAGATAGTAATTAATATATACTTAAACATTAAGCATCTCATTTTGTATCATGTTAAAAATTTCTTAACTAAGTCGGAATCATGATTTTATGAGTTTTGACTAAATCATGTTCTGTAAAAGTAACTAAGTTCTAGTACTGTACACGTAATGATTAATAATTTATTTATTTGTCGTCGTGTGGCGTGGGAGGGAATTATTATAGGTTTTGAATTTGAAATATTTTAAATTCTTCTAAACAATTAATTCATTAGTTCATTGCGTTGTTTATTCTAATTATTTGATTTAATGTCTGTTAGAATGGGCTTTTAGAAAGTTAATAAGTACTTTTTTCATCATAAAAGTCTTTTTTAAGAAAAATAAATGTTTTGTTGTGAAATAAAAAATCACCCTTTTAATATATATAATTTTTTTGTCAATCAAAATACAACTTTTTAATAAGTTCAAATTTGAAGTTTCTCAAAAAAATAATTTTTTAAGTAGATTTTTTAGATTAATTAATGAGCCTATTTTTTAGTCTCTTTTATTTTTATATTTTACACATAATTTTCACAATACCTGCAAACTCATATTTCCGTTTATTATGTATTTAACTACTTACTCAATTTTGATATTTATTTTGATATTTATATAATATTATTTGACTTTTTTATATGTTTTAATATTTATTTTCGATATTAGTTTACTTATGTTATAATCTATATAAAAGATTTTGTTAGATATATTTTCATTTATGTTTTATATAGTTTAAAATTATATAATAATTAATATATTGTATTTTGCATATTATTTAATACATTTTAAATAATTTTTATATGTATAAATAATTTCTATTACATAATAAAATATAGTTAAAATTAAAAATATTTTTATTTTTATATTATTAAACAGTGTATTGTATGAATCTTTTTCACAAAAGTTCTTTTTTAAATGATAGTGAAATAATCAACAGTGTCTTTATAAAAGTTCTTTTTAAAAAAAAATCCATATAAAAAAAACTTTACTGGCAAAAGTTTACGGATATAAGCCTAACCAAACTGAAATTTAGATTGCATTTATTGATTGTATTATTGGAATATTTCTTAACTTACAAAATATAATATAATAATTACTATATGGTACGAAGGTCCCGTTACTTCAACCCCATTTCCAGCGTACTCCATTAAGATCTGATTAAACATGGGAGCGTTATGATTTTCATTGCCGTTGAGCCATCTTAATTTATCTTTAAAACGGTGCCCCACTCCAAAATTGAAAATTTATGATTTGATTTGAGAAAAAGTAAACCCTAAATCTCACAGGCTTAGAGGTGGACACGTGTAACATTTCTAGGTACTTAGCGTGTTTAGGGAACACATATTGCAATTTGGTGTTTGAACATTATAATAATATAGATCAAGATCCATACTAGTCAAAAAGCAATGAATATATATATTTCTTCTTCTATAGCCTTTCACCAAACCAACCCTTTTTCTTTCCACCGTGGTGTTTGTTATCTAAAGCTGTTTAATTTATATTTAAATACATAATTTAAACAAATTAATTAATTTAATTTAATATTCTCCCCTTATTCTTTTTCCTTAAATCATTAAAATATTAAATAACTCTATAATAACATCTTGAACTTAAAATTTTTTATTTAGTAAACGCCTTAAATATTTCAAAAATAAACTTAAAACTTATTTGGCAAGATAAATTGTTTAAAGTTTAAAGATTCAATTGCTATTAGATTTTCTTAAAATCAGTATAAATAAAGATTAAAAATAAAAATTTTAAAAGATAATCGAAGAAGGAGATTATTCTTACTTATTGAAAAAGTTTAAGTTTAATTAAAAAAGATTATTAATTAAAAATCAGTTAATTTAATCTAATTTCTAAAAACTAGTTAATAAACTAATTAATTTTTTGAGAAGAAAGTTTGTCTTCTAAAAAAATTTAAATGTAATCGCCTGTGTTATTTGTGTTGTTCCAACTCTGTTTCAGTCTATCTTATTTGTATATTTATATAAAAATCACTTAAATATATAAATAAAATAACCTGATACAGAATTAAAACAACACAAATAACTCAGGTAATTAGGTATCCAAAAAATTAGGTATTTGAGTACATGCTCCTTACAAAATGAAGGAATGGCTTCACCTCAGCTTCAGCCTTTTCTTCATTGGGTACTAAAAGTAGTACAACTTTTTTCTTTTTTTTGAATTTGGGTTTTGGAGTTTTAAGCTTTTGTTTATATGCATATAGACACATACACATGTGAGAAAATGATACCTTTTGCCAGCTTGTCACAACTATTTCAGCCTTTTTTGACACATAGGTTGTGTGAGTGAGTCACATTGAGTGTATTGAGTGCTGCTAAGTCAGAGAGAAAAGACATCATGGCTTTGTAGCAAAAGGGCCAGCTCATTCACTAGCATGGGCCAATATGATTCCTAAAAGAGGTGTGTTAGGAAAAAGAAAAGGTAGAAAAGAAAAAAGAAAATCTAAAAACTATCCCAAAACATCTGCATTAAAAGGCTCCTAAATCCAATGGTCTAATCATTTGAAAATTTTCAATTTTCTGTGGGAATGAATAGGGTAATCTCTTTTTGAATCTTTGGGATTTGAGTCCTACAAAATTATTAGAGTAGTGCAATTGAAATTTGAAAGAGGTTGGACGACCAGCCCTTTATAAAATAGAGTTACTGTTACTTTTAAATACGTATTGGATAAATTTTTAAATTGACATAAAAGTCTGTAAATTATGTTAATTGGGTATGTCACATTAGACAAGTTCCGTATGACAAGCTCAATCAAGAGAGTGTAAGTAAGAGGATATGAATACAGGACCTTTTGATCCTATACTTTCACTCCATCAATTCAATCATTCCTAACAAACGACTCGCCAAAATCTGATATAGTAATTCTTATATTTTATATTGCCAAAAATAAAAAATAAAAAATATTGAAACCAACATTACGAGTCACTTCACTTTATGATTCAAAATTTAAATAAGCCAAGGAGGAGTGAAAGTTTGGAATCTATAATTGAAGTGAAAAAGATCATGATCTATCAATCAATGGGGGACATCGCATAGATGCAAAAAGATTATCAACTTTTTAGATGTATCATCTGTTGCACCAACATTAACAGTAATGATTAACAGTTCCAGAGGAGTGCTTTTGATTTGTCAACTTCTTTATTTAGAGACTCTCTCTAAAGAAAGAGATTTTTGGTGGTGGTTGTCATGCTTTGTCAATGGCGTTTTGGCGGGAAAGAAGATATTTTTGTGACTCGTTCTTATCTTTTGTCTTTTGCTATCGTGCGTGATGTTACAGTACTTTAATTAAAGCATACATTCATACATATACACATTTATGCTTTGAAGTGAAAGTTTGGGTTAAATGTGATAATTTGTATATCCCAACGTTTAGGATGAAGTTAGATTTTTGAGTGTATTATTTAGGGTAAAATATGTATACATCTTTTATAATTTTCCTTATTCTAAAAAGGGTAAAAGACACTAATCCTTTCCATAATTTAAGAAATCTTTAAAAAATTAATGATTTTTAAATTCTCAAAAAATTATTCTAGTTTTATTTTTTAGAAAAATCGTTATTTTAAAATTTGGTTAAAAGATAATAATGATGAACATCAAATATTTACTGATCAAATGCTATAATTAAATTTAACTCACATTATTAACTTATTATAATTATCTTAACTTATTAATTTAAATCAAATTTAATTGAATTGAGTTGAGTTTAAGAGTTAAATTGAGTTACTATATTTGTTATTTTTATCCAAAGTTGAAAATAAGGGTTTTTAAAAAAATTAATAAGGATTTTTCTTAAATTTTTTAAAACTAGGAATTATCTTTATTATTTTTAATCACTAAAAAATTATGCAATATTACAAATTAAAGACCTTCACAAATCGATATGCAATCAATGTCGAAATACATATTATCAAGTGCACATGCAAATTGACCTAAGCTATTCATAACATAATGCTTCGATTTAATTTTTAGATTTGATGAAAAAAAAAGGTTATTCTCTATACAATCATGTTTGTATAACTTGGTAATCAATGGTTCTATTCATCAATTGTCAAACGATTTGATCAATGCATATATATATATAAATATCATATAATAAATATTTTTCACGACTTCGAGAAAGGTTTGGTAGGGATCAAGACTAAATTAATAACGTAATTGATTATTAATGTACGCTTCCAATCATATAGGGACACACCAAAAGGGCCAAAACACCAATTTAGAAGGTCAATGATCATTTAATGCCCTAATTAGCAAGAAGAACATAATTAAACTTACTAGGCTTATGATAATAATATTATTGATTGAAAATATAATTTTATTTTAATTTTCCAATTGATAAAATTCCAAAGTTGACTCTTCGTCTGCTTTGTTGGTATAATAACTTGAGATTTAAAAATGTATTATTTCATATTTTTTATTTGAAAAATATCGGAATAATACAAAGTAAGAAAAATGAGAGTAATAAAGACACATCCACAGAATCACAGGAAAACATATTGAATTCACTAAGGCAAGATTGCGGCGGCTAGGGATTCCTCAAATCACGCCACCGAACACTCTCAAACATCATATTCGTTAGGACTTGCTTAGAAACTTGGAAATAAAGAAATTAATAAAAGAAATTAATCTAATAAAACACTGCCCTTCTCTCAAACACAAACATGTCAACAGAAGACTAAGAACATAATCGAACTAAGTGAATGTACGATGATCCAAAGTGTATGTATAATATAAAAGTTTCTAAGTCTTGCTTTCTTCCTCTTCCTTAAAATAGTCAAACCTAAACAAACACATTAAATCGACTAACAGACAAAAGATGACATGCAACCATGGAATGGGTAATCCCCATTTTGATCAGTTAGAGACAGAAATAATCTAAAGGGTTCAGTTTCAGTATAACTTAGAATGAGAAGATGAAGGATATTGTCGAAGAAGACCTGGTATTATTTACATATAATTAATTAAAAGTGAAAAAAAAAAAGAAAGAAGAAAAATGCTCTAGTTCATGGTTGTGAAAGTCAGATGGAAGTGGCACGAGAAATATTCTTCTTTTTCGTGCATCGATCAAGATACTCACCGCCATTTCTGCTCTTTATCTGAATGTGACCTTTCTGATCGATGCTTTTTTCTTTAAGGCTGATATGTCTGTTCGCTGTTTCCTGATTAATCTGAAGAGCAAATCCATGATTCCACCATGCCTTCACTTCGCACACCTACGGTCTCCAGTCCTTTATCAACGTTAAAATCCAAAGGGTTAGAACCCGAGTAGTGAGCCTTCCCATTCGTGACTCGCTGCGAGTTGTTGTAGCTGCTTCCATTGATACTCCTCAAGAGACCTTGATGATCATTACCCTCATTTGACCCAGCTCCATCTGCCCAGTTTGGAGTATTGCTGTCAGAACACCTGCGCAAGGTCGAGGCGTCTGATGATGGCGGCGATACCATGTTTTGAAGACCTGTGTTGACATGCCCGTGGCTCAAGCCAAAGTCTTCTAAACCACCCATTTTGAGATGTGAAACACTGGATGGAAGTTCCAAGGTGGAACTTTGTTGTTGTGGTCCTGTGGCGCCAAGAATCGTTGAATTGGTAAGAGGGTATTTAGGAGTAGGGGCTTGAAGGATAGAGTGGAAATTGAGAATTGGGTTTTGCATGTTGATGTTGAGCAGATTGTGCTGCGACTGTTGCTTCAAGAAGCCTAAATCAGAGGGTAGGTGGTAGTGAACGGAAGTTGAAGAATTAGTAGTAGCTGTTGTAGTAGTAGCACTAGCATTGATGTTACTGGTAGTAGTGGAAGCTATGCCGTCAGTAAGAGAATTTGCTGAAGAAGAAGGCTGAGAGAGAAACGGAGGTGCTGTCTGCGGCGGTGGTCGGACTTTTTGAGGAAAAGGTTGCAAGAGGTACGGTAGTGGTGCCGAAGGGTCCAAAGGGGAGGTAATTGCTGACCTGAAACTAGAAGTCACGGACCCAAAAAGATCGAGTCGTGTTCTTGGAAACGGCGAAGAAGACGTGAAGGGTGGTGCAGGAATACCAGTGAACTCCTGAACCATGGCGCGGAAATTGTTGGTGTCTGTGGTCAACACAGTGGTTGGTGCACGCCTAGAAGCTCTGGATCTCTTCTTCGGATTTCGAGCAGTACTGTTGTTGGTGCTGACACTGTTGCTACTGTTGTTCTGATGATCATTCGAGCCTGAAACTCGTGGAGGAGCACCTTGTATTCCCGGAAGGATCTGTGGAGACACAAAACGGTTTCTGCTGCTTTCAGTTTGGTTGGTGAAGAGCTGTTGGGTTGGTGAGGAAGTAGTTATGAAGCCCCCAAGATCATTGCAACTGGGTTCAGATCTTAGGTTCTTGGACCAGACAACATCTAGGTTCAGGATTGAATTGGGATTGGTGAGTGGTGGTGGTGCGGTTGACCTTGATACAGGATCAAAGTAGTTAGAAAAAGGGTCAAACATTGAAGAAGACGAGGACGCGTGGTGGTGATGGTGGTAGTGGTGGTCTGTTGGTGGCGACGGTTGCGGCGGTGGGTTAAGCATGGGACCACGGCTTAATGGGTGGTGGTTGTTACTAGTATTGTTCAAGAAAGCTGAGATCGACTCAGCGCGTGAATCAAACTCCTCATCACCACTGCTAGAAGATTGAACACTTCCACTATTACCAGAATCCATTTTCTCTTATAGACTCAGATATGAAAAGACAGATACTTCTTACACAGACTTGTCAAAGAGGAAACAAACAAAGCAAAGCATGAGATCTTCTGGAAAAGTATGAGGATTATCAGAGAAAGTAACCAACAAGCTAACTAGTTGTCTTTAAACCTCTGATCTGCAACCAAGACTTGTTTTTTCTTTCTCTTTGGGCAAAAGGGTATGCAAGAAAGATGATAACAAACATCACAAGGATCATGAAATTGATGGTTTCACTTTGCACCAACTGATACAGAGACAGAGAAAGCAAGAATGAAAGAGACTAAAAAAGAAAAAAAGTTTAGGCAGCTCCCTTTTGTTTTTACTAACATATGCGCATGTTACGCAGAGAAGAGTCTCTTTCTTTCTCTATATACCATTTTCTTCTACGATCGGTGTGGGCACTGGGCAGACATGTGAAACAGATAGAGAAAAGGAGCGTATGGAGGTGACAAGCTATAGGAGGGGGAGGAGGAGAGCAAAGGGTCAAAGTCAGTGAGAGTTTGTGTGTTTTTGATTCGCAAATGTGAAAAGAAGAAAAAACAAAGATTTTGATGTTCCAAAATACTATAATACGTATAATACTTTAAAAATTGCATTAAAAAAACCATTTTCAGAATTCTTTTTTCTTATTATCTTTTTGGTTTTAATTGGAAAGAATAATGAGGCGGGCAAGCAACCAAATCAGAGAAGCTGGTTGTTGAATGATATAAAGGAGAAGGGGTAGCATAGAAACCAGCACAAGCTCATTACTTTAGATTATGTTTTGGATAAATTATTTCCAAGATCATAATTTTAATCTATAATTTATAACACTACACATTAAAATTTATAAAAACATATATCAATATTATTTATTGCATCACTTTTAATAATAAAATATTTTTTGAAAGGCTTTACAAGATTTAGGTCATTTAGACTTGTTTTTAGTCTTTATAATTTTAACAAATTTCAGCCTTTAAATAGTATAAAATAATTTTCTCGTTATGTAAATTTTAAATTTTGATTTAATACTATTATTCTTACTCCCTGTATAAAATTTCAGTTAATTAAAAATTAAGATTAAATATATCAATTATAGTCTACATGGTCTCTATGTGATAAGTTCTCAAGTATATTCGAGTCTTTTCTCATTGATGCAATGGTAGATGATAGAGTTAGCCATAATAAACTAAACCCTTTCATAGCCACAGCCTTTTTGACTCAGTCATCATTCAACAAGACCCTTTCCCTAATGAAAATATATCTTCAGAAGAAGGAAAAAAAGATTAAAAAAAGGAAAATCTCATTATATCTGGAATGTCATTATTGAGGAACCTGAGAGAATCTTTTCCACAGGTTTTTCTTCTGCTAGAACTTGGATTCAAACTCATCTTCATCATCATCAGATTCCTCCGCTAAAATCTTTCCTTTACAAACCCCACAGTACCCTCATCTACTCGTGTTTTATGATACTATAATGCTTGACTAAATGCATCAGCATTCGTGGAGGACAAAACAAGAAACCTCCCATCTCTGTAATGGTGCGCAAGGGATGGATAGATCAGTTCAACAACATCCCAAGTTCGCTACAACCATCAGAACTAAAAGAAAAGCTTATAACTATATATCTCCTCCTTTTCTTTATTCTCATTTGTATATGTTGAAAATATCATTACCAACTCCAATATTTAATCATATTATTGTTACCCAACTCGTGTTTAGATTAGACGTATGTGTGTGTATCATCAAGCTACGTGTTCTACGTTATTCTCTTCTTTTATACCCGTAGCCTCTGCTTTTTTTGACCAAACCCTAACCCTAGCAAGACATGAATTCAATGATAGTCCAAGTTCACACGTAAATTTCTACTCTTTAAATCATTTATTTAAATTACATAAATTGTATTAAAAAATTAAATGTTCTGAATTTATATTACAACAAAATTAGAATAATTACATGAATTCTCTTATAAGTTAAACTAATTCTTTAAAATATTTTAAATTATGAATTGTATTTTTTATTAAAGATAATGGTAAAATACATATCATGTAATAACACATATAAATTAATAAGATGTTATTAATATAATGATTTAATATAATTGTTAAATTTGATCTTAATTAAATTAAAATTAATAAATTATTATAATTATCTTAAATTATTGATTTGAATCGAATTTAATTATTTAATTTAGAGTTAATAGTTGAATTGAGTTTACACGTTAATTTGTGTATATTATTTATATAAAGTATACTATTATTTTTTTAAAATTAAGAAATATTTTTTAAAAAATAAAAACTATATTTTTAAAATTATTTAAATCAAGATAAATTTGTCGTTTACATATAATAAATTAATAACAACCACTCCTTTGTCAAAATTTCCTTTTACAGTTGCAGTTGATGGTCGAATCATCAGTACCCTTAATGACTTTTCGAACTCTATCCAGCCAATGACACGCTGACACGTGCGAGTTGTTATTCTCAAATTCACTTACTAATTATGCCCAGTTCAAGTTACCTGCACCTGTAAAATTGTTGGGGGTCATTTTTAACTGTATGTGGGCACTATCTTGCCCAACTCGAAAAGACTTGTGATGACAAAGAATGTGGATTGACAGGACCTCCATCATTGTCGATGGAGTCTGTGGATGATAAAAGAATACTACAACCCACATAATTTCACGGAACCAAATCGCCTGTACGTTTGTCCAGTTCCAATAACCTCGTCCACAGACTTTGCAATACATAAGTGAGATTTGTGGATGATATGGTTTGGCGCAGATGATTTCACTCCCTCTGGTCCGCTTGATGGGAATCTTCAACGATGATACGTTTATGACATAAGATTCAAAAAAGGAGGTTTTAGAAGGAATTAATGGTTGAGTACGAGAGTGGATTGAAGTTTCAATAAATAGGCAGTTGAAGTACTCTATAATTTTCAAGAATATTGCACCGAAAGTTTTGGATGACTCCATCGGTTTATCGCCTTTTCTTTTTCCCTCGTCTACGTGTAAATTGTTAAATAATCGTTTCATCCTAATAGTTTAAGTCGTCATATGAGGTCAACTTAATTAATTTTATATTTTACTAATACACTCTCTCGAATAAAAATTATTTGATCTTAAAATTTGTACAAATTCGTTCTACCTTATACTCAATAAAATGAATAAGTGGACTTGAACTCATGTCTATTTGGTCACGAAGATTCTGATATCATTTTAAGTAACCGTTTTATTATAATAACTTAAATTACTATGTGAGGTCAAATTAATTAATTTTGTATATTCACTACCTTAAATAAATACAAAAATCATCACTTTGCAAAAGAGCTTTTTCTTAATGCTTTCAAATAACCATTATTAATTTCGCTCATATTACTTATATATTATACGAATTAATTAAAATTAAATTCCTTTTTTTCGTATTAGGAAATATAAAATTAGTCTTCAATACATATTATATATAAAAAAAGTATGAATTACCCTTTATTTATTACTGAATATATATCTGAGACTATTTTCTAGTGAAATAAAACATTTTTTATTTATATAATATTATTAAGGAAAATTAGTAAATTGATATTGTAACTTCTATGTAACAAATTATATTTTTCAATAATAATCGATTAGGTTAACTAATATTAAGCATATGTCTGGACTTACATTATGTTAATACAATAAAATTTGTATATAAAAACTAAATTCATGAATAAAGCACAGCTTTAAAAATGTGATATTCCATAAATCAAAATTAACACTTGAGATATGATTTATTGTAAATTGCCTGTGTTATAAGATTTTGATATATATAGAACAATGTGATACGGATGACTTATGTAATGTTAATTAGGGAAATTTAACAAATTAATACCTTAACTCTTAGGTAATAAAATTTATTTAAAAATTAACAAATAAATCATATCCATAAAAATGTGACGATCCATGTATAAGAGTCGACTAAATATGTCGTAAATTGATTATGCTATAAGACTATATTGTAGATTTATGCAAATTCATCACTTAATGAGATTTTACTTGAAATACATTGTTTTTTTTAAGTACTTCTAAACTTATCTATTTTGATATGTCAAATACATCATTTTTATATTTGCAGATGCATTATTTCTTAATACAAACCTAAAATCATTGGTAATCAAGAGATTGTCCTTATCAACCTTGATGACAAAGGAGGATTAATATAAGAAGAAGAACAACAACAATAATAGCATTCAGTATGAATCCCGTTAATGCGTAGAGTCTATAGAGGTTCAATAATATGCAGTCTTACTCTTAACTAGTGGAGAGATTATTTTCAAAAGGGCCAATATAACACACTAATCAAAAAGATAAATGAAACATATACAAACATCTCTTTACTTTCATATATTTAAGATATATAGATTGAATTTTATGAATATGTAACACCCTAAATTCATATTAATTCAATAGTAATTTTAATTTGAATTTAAGATAACAATGTATTAAAAATAATTAGTTATAAGTTGAATATGTTGGAGAATGATTCAAAGTTATTAAAAATGTTGTATTTGTTTAAAAATAAAACTTGAGAGTAGTAAGATAAGGTCTGTTATCTGTTAGAAAATAAAATTTTTCTATTAAGATAAAGTTGTTATTTGTTATAGGATTTAAACTTTGAAAATTTTTATTTGTTTAGTTAATCTTTATTAAGATATTAGCTAAGTTTGTTGTTTTGTTGCCTATATATTTAGGCCTTCATGTCAATATAAAGTGCACCTATCAATAAATTATCTCTTGTATTATCTCTTTTCTATTATACTCTATTTTAGTAAGTTTTTGGTTCTAAAATTCAACATGGTATTAGAGCTCTCAAAGATCTTAATAAACTTACGAGTGATTAATGCTTTACAAGCTTAAGAGCAAAGAAGGGCAATGAGAAACCAAGAAAATGAAAAGATGGTAGAAGGAGCTTATCTAACAAAGGTTCTGTCATCAAAGAAGAAAGCAAGAATGTGGCTATTGTGAGAAGTTTGGTGGTAAAGAGAAAAATTGCTGGCACAAAGAGAATTCTCAGTATTTTATGAAAAAGAATTGCAAGTTTAGCAATAAAAACAAACAAATATAGTGTAAGTGATTGAAGAAGATAACCTCTTCTAGTTGGTGAGAAGTGCACAAGACGCATCATAGGGAGAAATGCTGAAATAAGTGATGAGAGATGTGCCCTAACCATTGAAGGGTAATGAGAAATATATCATCAAATTCAAAAAGTTTTATAACTTTAAATTAAAAGGAAATGTTGAAGAATGATTTAAAATTATTAAAAATGTCGTATTTGTTTAAAAATAAAATTTGAGAGTTATAAGATAAAAAATAAGATCTATTATTTGTTAGAAAATAAAATTTTCTATTAAAATAAAGTTGTTATTTATTATAACATTTAAACATTTAAATTTTTTTATTTGTTTAGTTAATCTTTACCGATATATTAGCTAAGTTTGTTATTTCATTCCTTATATATTTAGGCCTTCATGTCAATGTAAAGTGTATCTATCAATAAATTACTTCTTGTATTATGTTTATAAAGTTTGACACGATTTGTCTTTATAAAGTTCATATTGAAACAATAATAATTTTAATTCAAATTTGAAATAATTATATATTCAAAAATAACTAATTATAAAATAAAATTTCATTATATATAAAAAAAAACAATCCTCCTTTCCTTTTTGGCATAAGATTTGACACACCACTTCGTATGTGAAATTAGTCAATCACAGAATTTAAACGTTACAAGACTCAAATCTTACATATTTCCAGAAAATTGGATACACCATTTCCATAGTATAATTTCTCACAACATAGAGTCGTCATTTTCGAATTTTCCTTTTTTATTTTTTTTACCATAAATCATAAATCCTAATTGAGCTCTCCAAAGGGCTGAATATGAACTTAAGCAAGCAATTATTACGAACTTAAACATAGGAAATAGGTGATAAGTCCATGTAACACTACTAGAAAGAGCAGAAGAAGAAGATCCTACTGAACAAGACAGAATCAACTTTCCATGATGTACGTACGCCATTTAACTTTTACGCAATACAATGCATTCGGGGCACCGAATTCTCGTCGTGGAAATATATTCTCGATATCAGAATTTCTGAATGACCACTTGCAAGAATATTATTATTTCCTCTGTCGTCTTCCCTTTGTATTTTCATCGTCTTCCCCGTGTTTCGTACTCTGGTATTTGTTCCTCACCATCCATTTAGAATCTTAACAACTATAAAGATATGGTTAAACTACGTTTTGTGTACTTTCATGAAATTAACTTTCTGCCTTTCACTTTACTTAAAGGAAATGGAAATAAGTAAGGAATGATCATCTGTCTTTTATTCCCAGAATATGGATTCTGTGCATGTGGAAAAGGAAAATTGGGGACCAAGCAAAGAAGTGAATACCGTACCGTACCGGTCAGTACCG
>JANIJH010000225.1:2881310-2896713 GCA_024520975.1 Erythroxylum areolatum | reverse complement strand
TTAGTGACCAATTTTAAATGGTTGTTAATAATGTATTTTTAACGACCAACGTAATAACTCGTCACTGAGCACTTTTAACAACAACCTTATAGTGATCACCTATGACCAACCCAATTCTGATCACTGTAACTTTTAACAACTATTTTCTTACTTTTAGTAACCATTAATAATAGTTGCCGAAACTAATTTTTCTTTAAAGTGTCTTGTGGGAGATCAAAATTACAAACCCACGTCCTACGTTATTCAGATTCCCAAGGACCAGATATTCGCCGTACCTCAGGGGGAAAATGCGAACATTGCCGAACGTTACAAGAACGGTCCTGGAAAGAAAGAGGGATCATCAGGGAACTGCTACTGTTGCTGGTCATTTATTATCCTTAGTTCCTTACAGTGATTGTGATCATAATCCTAGTTGGTGTGCTCGTAGGAGTGTTAAATCATTTTCTTAATCCTGAAGTTCCAGCCTTCTCGATTGTGCATGTTAGCGTCAACAATCCACCACCTTCTACTGGGAACGAAACAAACGTTTGGTATGAGATAGCAGTCGTGGTGAAGAACAGAAATAGAGGGATGAAAGTTTGTCATGATCGGAAAAAAGGGGAGGTCACAGTCACATTATTGTATAAGGGTCGAAGAGTGGGTGAAGGAGGGTTTCATGTATCGCATCAAGATATGCTGATTCATCGAGCAAAGTCCAAGTAGGTTTAACCAACGTGAATGGAGCTTAATTTGCCTCCTGATATTGGAGACAGCATTCGAGACAGAGAAGGCAAAAGACAGGTTGGTTTAACCTTAGAAATGCATGTTCCTACGAAACATGGTTTTGGATACCTGAATTTGTGCAGAAAGGAAATTTATGTTGTCTGTGATTTTATACTGAGCTCGTTAGGGGCAGATAAGGATGTTCTATGGGAGCAACGTGGAACGAATTTTGCGTAAATAAAATTTCGTTGAAATTACTATTTAGATGTGTAAAAGAAATTTAATTGTTGAATTAATTCAGAAAAAATAATGTTTAAAAAATCTAATTGGAAGTTAAACCGATAAGACAATATAAAATCGACTAAATATTATATAAAATTAAAGAATTTTGAAAGTTATCGAAAGATAATATTTTTATCTATCGAAAAATTTAAAATTTAATTAAAAATAAATTATTAAATAAAAAGTTTTTAAGAACTTATTAATTTATAAAAATTGACTTATTGATCAATAAATTAATATATTTTTAACAACAAGAGTTATTAAAATAAACCGAACTAACAAAATTTGACAGTTCATGATTTTATAATTAAATCGATTGAACTAGTTGTGTTTTTGCAACCTAATGGTTTGATTATCTTCACAAATTACTCTGTAGGTGTTTTTTGGTAAAATGGATGAACGAGAAAAGAAACTAACTCCTCAAGGATGCAACAGAGCATTGATCGCTTTGGAGAATCTCTTGAAGCCCCAAAGGCGGGTCTGGCTAAATAACCCAATGATCATCACAAGAGGACCCAATCTTGGTAAGAAAATCTATATACCAATTGCTCTCCTTAAGAACATGACGAATGGAGAAGCACCACTGTCTACCTAAAAGCTCCCTAATATCTTTGATAATAGGTAGAAGATGATGGAAATCATTAGAAGAATCAAATATAAGGTTGATAGCCTCTGAAGAGTCTGACTCCACAAGGAGCTTTCTGTAACCGAAGCTCCAAGCAAACTGAAGACCACATCAAATCGCCTGAAGTTCTGCAACCATAATAGTTGTAAACTCAATTGCACCTGAAATACCTGTAAACCATCTACCAAATTGATCCCGAAGTAAATCATCAAACTCTGCTTTCCCTGGATTCCTGAAAGCACTATCATTCGTATTAAACTTAGCAAAATTTTTTGGAGGCATCTCCCACGCAATCCACCTACCTTCCCAGTTCTTGGAATTTGCTTGAGCATTGCTCCCGGCAAAAGCAATGAGACATTTGTTGAATAGACTCCTTTGCCATTGGACTTGAGACATCACAGGCATCAATGAGCCTTCTATACTCTTTTTATTCCGAGCTCACCAAATAACCCAGCACCTAGTGACAAAGCAAAGGAGAGCTTCCTAAGAAATACCTTAATCCAAGACATTTAAGCGCAGGCAATCCTCCAAAGAATTACCAAAAAATCATTCATTCCCATCCCCTACTTAAATACGGTTCCAAAAGACTCTTACCCATATGCAATCACGTAGCGCATGAAGAATAGTTTCATGCATTCTATTACATCGCGCACACCTGGAGGACATGGTCATATTTCGCTCAAAATGAAGTAGGTTAGTTGGGAGGCGATCCCAGCTAATCAACGATAAGAAAAACTTGAACTTTTGGGGAATAGGGAGCTTCCATGGCTTGACCCAACACTTCCATTCATCTGAAGGATATAGAACTCTAGAAATAAAATCCTGTCATGTTTTAGCCAAATATTTTCTTGACGAAGACTCGCCACACACAAGAAGATCTTACATGTTATGGGCGGTTGAAAAAGGTATAGCATAAATGTAAGCGGAGACTTCACTCGAGATATGGGTACATAAAGAATGGGGATACCATGTACGCATATCCGTGGGGATATCAACTACCATCAATCCCTTCTCTTGCTGATCAATATTCGGAATACAATAGCAAAGGGGCATATCTCCAGCATGCCTATCATACCATAACAAAATTTGCTTACCGTTGCCAACCCTTCACTTGTAACCATCCTTGAGATAGGGCATGCACAGCACGCTAAATAGCATGTCAGCAAAGAAAGGCATTTGAAAAGGAAGGACTAGTAAGAACTCGAGGGTTGTGATAGTATTCAGAGCCAAACACGCGAGTCCAGGGCTTAGTATCCCTCAAGATTAAAAACCAAATTAACTTTCCAATTAAGGCAATATTATTCTCCCTAACTATCTGAAGACCTAACCCACCAATGTGCACTACAAACCATGTCCCAGTTAATCAAATGAATCTCCTTACTACTTCCATTTAGTTCCAAAGAATGTGCCTGCTAAGTCTATCAATTTCTGAATAGAGCCCTTAAGGTAACTAAGTGGTCTACGTGGTGCAATTGAAAAAAGTTACAGAAAAATCATAAAAATTAATGATAATTGAATTACAGTTATAAATTTTATCTATTATATTTAAAAATAATTTTTCTATCAATTATACTAATAAATTATTAATAACTCAACCTTTGAGTCTCAAATTTCAATGTGATCTTGGATTGAATTGATATTTGTAATCATAGCCACATTAATTTCACTACATCCAAACGATATTTTATTACACATGAAATATTAACGTAGTACATTTATACTTTTCAAATGTAGAACGATTATAAATATGAAATATCAGCTTAGTACAATTTCCTTTATTTAAAATGTAAATAATTATATTTTCGGACTAGAATAAAACATTCTATCCATTTTTAGTAAACATTATTGACACTTATCATCTTGATTTAATGACATATATCTATCCATCTATCTATATGAATATTTTGATTGATGAGGTACTCCAAAGTAAAGGGCAATCCAATTTTACAAAATAACAAAGTACAAGCCCATTAGTTCAAGTCCTCAGTGTAACGAGGGACCTCATGGCCCATGTAATGCTACGTGTTATGAGCTTATTCACATGTAATGGCAAATACCAACTTCTGCTCAGCAAATGCCTAAAACCTCGGCAGCCCATATATGTAGAATCTATACAAGATCTTAGGGTTTGGAAAATATAGGTAGGTTAGTCATTGGTTCATTAGAAGATGCTGTTTAGTTACTTATCAAGCCCTTGCATGTTTGACTAGTTAATTATATTAGTGATAATGTCATTAACATAGTCTGAATTATCCTCCAATCAACTTAATTCAATTCAATTTAATTTGATCCACCTCAATCTGAGTTGAATTTCATCAAATAATTTGAATTGGTATTTAAGATGATACAAATATGTGTATGCTCGTATTTTAATATCTAGATCATGTTTCTATTTGTAGACGAAAATTAGAAAATGGTGCTTCATATAATCATATTGTCTATCTACTCATGACAATTGTCCATAGTCAAAATAGCCTAGCTAATGGGCTATCAATCAATAATATATATTTAGATGAAAAGAGTTAGTCAATTTAAAGAAACTAGTCAATAGTATTGGTTAGACATTCACTTTCTCTCTTTTTGTTTAAGAATTGATTAACTTGACTAAGCAATGCACTTTGGACCTAAATGTTGGTTAGGTTAGTTCTCCAAGAACATGAACATATTGTTACGATTTATCATATGTATCTAACTCGAGGAAGATCCCTCCAAATGCAATCTTGAGTCATTTTCCCTCTATAGTTACAAGAAAACAACAAAACAAGCACCAAAGTAAAGCAATAAGGTTAAAAAGGAGGTAGTACTTTGAAACAAGTGTTGGATTAAAGGAGAGAAACTTTAAAAGAGGCATTAAACAATTTTGTGAAAGGGGAATAGGAAACAATGGAGAATGGAAACTTTAGAAGAGGACTATACTTTTTGTTTATGGCTCTTCAACTAATGCTTTACAACTTTGTTGTAATTATGAAAGTTCTGAAAGGAGCCTTCCCCAACTTCATATTTCTTTTTGTTTTTCTTTCATGCACTTGCACATGGTTAGTTGGGAAATAATGCCACTTTCTATGGGATTCATTGTTTTAATTATAATTGCCTTATAATGCTTTTCTTTTCCTTGTTTAACTATCCATGTTTATTGGTCTCTATCAATCTTAAAGTCAAGCTAAATAATTTCAGTTTGCTTCTCGACTTGAAACTTCCACATACACTTGTTCGATCCTCTATGCATTATTGTTCAATCTAAGAAACATGTTGATGTAGGAAGCTGGTTCGCACTTTGTTTTCTTCACTTTTTAGTATTGGATTTTAGTGAGTTTAAAAGAGAAATGAGAGGTGGTGAACAGCTTTTCACAACAGTTATACCAAGAAAAACAAAATAAGAAAAGGGATCAAAAGGTGAATGAGAAAGCACACAATCAAGAAGAGAACAGGTTCGTTAATGGATGTTCTCTTATGTACATTGTCTCGTTGTAAAATGTCGAGCAAACAGTGTCATGAAATATTCTTCCAGCACGACGACAATTATCTCTATACAGTGAACTTCAGTGAAATCAAATTCACTGAAGTTAAATGTTTAATTTTTTATTTTTTACTTTTAAGAATTATTTAAAAAATTAGATACTTATATGAAGCTATTTACTATTTTTATTCCAAACTTTACAAATTATTTATTGCAACCGATTTAATAATATATTTCATAAATTTTTGTTTTGAAAAGTAATTTATATATAAAGCAAAACATTATATCTCAACCCAGAAATTGACGGCATTAAATTATAAGTAAATTGCCCCAGTCAAAGTTCACTGAATCTATGTGCCAAGTCTTTCCTGCCAATTTTTAGGGTTGATGAAGTGATAATGTATAATTGCACGAACGTTAATGTCAATGAACTGACAATCCCGTAACAGGGTCAAGAAATGATAGCAGTCGTCCTGGAAAGTTTTGGTTCGACGCAGAGGTCCAAATCAAAGTCGCAAGTTGTTCATGCACCAATTCAGAACTTTCTTCCTGTCTTAAACAACCTACATGCATGAAAAAACCAAAAACATATCTCAAAGACTCCAGCTGACTTCCTTCATTCTCTCCCCATATTCAATGCAGTCCCATGGTGTTTAGTTTCCATCATCAACAACCATTACTTGGACTGCAAGCATTTACAGATCTGACTCAGACAATCTAAAACACGTTTTACTATTCTAGTTTGAACGGCTCAGACCGACTACCATTCTTAGGTCTTCAAAACCATGAACATTGGGTCTCATGCAAAGACCCGGAAGTGATAACCAATTGGCCAATTCCACATATTACCAATTATTCAATGCTCTGGTTTTTCTCATCAATCCCATTCAGAGTTGTCAGAGGAATTCTGACAAGAGGGGTCAGCCCAATATCCTGTTTCCACGTAGGTGCTGTTCATATGTTCCCCATAACAATGGCATCTGGGTCACATGGGAATCCATGTGACTATAGGAGTTAGGCACATCCGACCAATGAGTAGACCGGCCACCATTGACATATCAAAAATACTTAACATTATATATAAGACCATCGTATTTACGGTGTTCCAGGACAAACCACCCACCACTCTTTTATCTGGTTAGTGGCTCGACCCTCTAGGCGGGGACCAATTCCCCAGATTGACACAGGGAATGAAAATCCTTTTTTATTTTTACTTGTATCCTAAGAAATCGACACCTCACCTATGTTACTTACAAGATCAACCCTTTAGTTTATTCTTGCTCTTTAACACATTAATTTCTAATACCAAATGCATAGACCGAATCCCGATTAACAATGTGTATGGTCCAGTTGTTCACATGAAAGATTTTGCATATATCTCGAGTTGTTGTCTGGTTTTTGAGACCGGAGAGGTTGATATATGAGCGTAGTTTATTCCAAGTCCAAAAGGTGCCCTAATAAGACTGCATATACAGGTATGTATGATTATACGATATGATGGCAGTGAAAGAGAGTTGGTTGCTTTGGGAGCAGGGTTCTACTTGCTTTTTGAGATCAATTATTGAAGCTTACAAAGACATAGTTTATTTCAGTTAAGGCACCAATGATGGAGTCTCGATGGAACCTAGTGGAGTCCATCTTTCCACGTCCAAAAAGAAACACATCCAAAGGAGTGTTTTTGTGAAAGCTTGGAGGCATGTTAATTGTCTCTATTCCACCAAAAAAAAAAAAATTCGAATGTATTTTTTCTTCACATCAAAACCACTCTCTTCACTACTTCTTTTAAGTGGATTCCAACTCCTCATTCAATCACAGATTCCCTTCCTCACTGGTGGGTTTCCTTTTCATAGACCTAACCAAAAAGCATGCATGACAAAATAACCTCCAAAATTCACTAGGGCAGATTCGTTTAATTTCTTATTAGATATGTGTGTGTGTTTGTGGGGGTGGGGCTCCTCCAAATCTAAGCACCCAATGGACTAGGCTTGTTCCTATGTTTGTGAGCAACTTTACTCTCCTTGTTTGCTTAGACTATTCCAACTAACTCTATTAGCTACCTCTCCTTATTGCTTGTGGGGCTTGTGAATATCATATAGTAACACCCCTTCATCCAATAAGTTCTTATACATAAATGTTTAAAACACACACAAATCCAGTCAACTCATGAACATCTTTGACTAAATTATATGATCTATACTATGTAAATGAAGAGAAAAGAAGAGATTGAGTTGTTATTACATTGGTGTGCCACTTATGTTCAATTATGGCACCAACTCAATAATTTTCTATTTGAAAAAGGGTATCTCTAAAGCATATTAAAAATCTCCCAAAATCTTCTCTCCTCCTTGTCTCAGAAAAGGGTGTATGTACATCTTTGGTATGCAAAGAAGGAGACAGGTATAGGTTGTCAAAAAATAAGAATTAATTAAACCAATGATCCATCATAGTTTTCCTTAAAGCATCACTAATCTATTATTGGTTTCCCAATAATTTGACTATATTTAGCTGCATTTGATCTCCATCAATCCTACAAAAGTAAGGAATCAGTTGAATAATTGATCAAAGACAGCTTAGCTAGCTAGCTAGTAGCTCGATATAAGGCATGGGCATGGGATAATAATAATAAAAGGTGGTTTTAATACGAGATCAAATTGCAACTAGAAAACGAGATTTGGTTTAGTAAAAAGATTCTTGTTTCTTGAGATTTGAGAAGAAGCCAACGCATATTCGCCTTCAAGAATGTAAAGTGCTACTGCTTTGCAACAATTATTGACCTAATAATAACACATTGAAAGACTCAAAGACATATCTATTTGGTAATATGGGAAATTTTTTGAATCAATGGCTTATGGGACGAACTTAGAGAAGAAGTCAATCAAAACAAATATAATAGCACCATCATATGAATTATCTAGCTCATAGGTGTTTCTTTTGACTCAGCATGCCTCGAGTAATACTTAAAAAGTGATGCTTAATCCAAAATAAGGGGTCCCTACATTTTTGTTTTACAAAATCTCCAGTAAAAGATGAACATAAAATTATATATCTTATCTTCATATTTAGAATTTGTCTTTAAGCTTTACTCAATAAAGGTCATCAACTTAATTAGTTATCCTTTGGTTTTCATTATTGTAACAATGCATGTCTTCTCATAGTAACATCCCAACTAATCACATTTTAAAAAATTAGGGTATATAAGATTTAGGGTACCATTTCTCGAAAGCTGAATCAGATCCTTATACATAAAGGGCAAGTGAGAGGTGTATAATCGAGTTAGCTTTCCCTGAGGCTCTAAAACATATTATTTTAGCATATTGATAGACTTTTTTGGAAATTTTATTACAATGACAGTTGTTCGTTGAATTAGTGTTCTATTTTAAACATAACATGTAAGGGACAACTAATTACATTATTTTTAATATTAATAACTTGTTATTATATATGAATTTCCTGTATGCCCAATTGCTTGCAAAAGCGTAAGAGTAGATTATGAATCCTTGGTTTACTTAAAAATGTAGGTATATTTGTAGGTATGTGTAAGGAGTATACGTATAGTGTCTTAGAATAAATAATTAGATTTTTTACATGAAGCAGCTTTTGACACTCCAAAGGTACGTAGTTGCTTCCACGCATCACTGAGGTGGAGATGGCTACTTCCTGTCTGTTTCAATCCAAAACAATGGGCATCCGATGCTTATTGTCATGACTAAGGTTTTTATGACTCCAAATGTCCAATTTTGAATTGCTTCCAAATTTAATAACATGGCTGGTCTGAGATCTCCATGAAGTTGTATTGATTTGTGTGATCAGTGCATGCAATAGAAGCATTACCAATATGTAGATTAGTTTTAGGGTCTAGGAATGAATTGGTTCCTGCTCTCAAATATTGACTAGAAATTAAATCAAGCAAAAATTTTATATATAAGATAATAAAAAATAACGTGAATTTTTTTTTAATTTCTAAAATAATAACTTGATTGATCGATTCAACTCAATTTAATTTTAATGAAATTTAATTAAATGAATTTGAATGACTATTTGAGTTTTAAATGGTTATTGGAATTGGTTTGAAATATAATACTAAGCAATTAATAGTATTAATTAAGAATATTGATTTTAAAGTTAGTAAAGGAATAGGCCATGTATATTGTAAAGACCATGCATTCATGCGGAAGTGTTCATCTTTAGATCCATATATGTTAAAGAAAGAGAGCTTCCATTCATTTAGTCAACTTACAAAAATTACACTATCTTTACCCTTGTACAAAAGTAGTTAAAAGAAGTACAAGGCCATTGAGGCCAAGAAATAGTTACAACGTCAATTCCTTCCTTCTTCTTTTTTCTTTTGTCCTCACACCCTTTTTTTTTTCCCTCTTGTTCACTCTAATTTTATATCATTGAACAAGAAATTACTTTCTAATTCCACCCTTAATTACACATTTTTCTTCAAGGGTTTCGTGCATTCTTCATCATAGTACTCTTTTACATTCTTGATGGCCATGTAAAAACTCTCGTTTCCACTCTACCAAACGTTGCAAAAATCCCATAACCTGTGAAAAAAATAACAAAATTCAAAAATATTAGTGAGCTATATAACAAGTTAAGTAAATTCAAATGAAGAAGAAGAAGAAGAAGATGATGAACACAATATTATGCAAATATATAGGATACTTGCCTCAGTTGGTTCTTGCAGAGAATAAAATGCACTTGTGTCCTTGGGAGTTTTAGAGACCAAGATACCAAAACCTTGTCCTCTTTCTCTTAAAACCTGAAGATCATATACTTAGACAAATTAGCATTGGAAAAGAAGTAAAAGAAGAAGACGAGTAAGAAGTTAATGGAAATGAATAATTTTTTGTGTCCTCACAAGCATTGGATACCTTAAATGCATCTTCATCTGTGCGGTCATCTCCTATATAAACAGGAAAAACATCGGTGCAATTGGCAAATCCTACAGGAGATACATAAGTTTTAGAGCTCACTCAAGAATAATATATATATATAAGTTAATAAAATAACATAGTGGAGAGGTGGCTTCCTTGAAGACACTTGATGGGATTCTAGTTCTGGTTTTATCAATAAACAAATGTCCCACAAGACAAAACTTTGTTGGAAGAATGTATATGCTTTGAAATACGTGAGAAAGAGCAGTGAAACTCACCTAGAGACTCTAGTAAAAATTCAAGAGCCTTCCCTTTGTCCCATTTGATGGTAGGACGGATCTCCAAGACCTGTATTTTTAATAAACACAAAGAAGAAGTAGTAGTTGTAAGTAATTTATTTTAAGTGAGACAATCTCTGAGTCTACCCACATACTAAAAACTGATAAAAAAATGAAAAGAAAAAGAAAGCTGAAGCAGAGGTGATCGTAGCAAATCATTAGATGCCATGTCATGTACAAACACACACCTTTCTTCCTTGAGAAAGTCGAAGCTTTGGGTACTCCTTCAACACTGACTTAACTACATGTGCCAATTCACTCCATTTCTGCAAGTTGTTATGCATAATTTAAGTTAGACAATGTTTATTTTGGAGGGAGGAGATGTCAGTAAGGTTTAACATATGTTATTTACCTTCTCTTCAACACAGCGAAAATGGACTGAGACACAGAACTTGTTGTTCTCCACCTTAGCACCTGGGGTTGATTTTATCTTCTCCACAAGCTCCCGGTAAACCTGCAGAAACCACATCATTCTTAGTACTTCTGGCTCTGATTAACCATGTCTTGAGTGAAAAACATTTACTTGGAAAATGACTAACCTCGTCGATCATCGGAAGGAATTCACTTGCAGGTTGGAATACGACAGCCTCAGTGCTCTAAAAGAACATAAAAAAGGAAGTACAAGAAGAGTAGTTAGAAACAAAGGAATACCCTTTTTTTAACAGTAGCAATGTTTTTAGCAGTAGCAAGTGCAAGTTAGAGATAAAGCTCACATACTTTATTGTTTTTGGAGCCTTTTTCTGGTCCCTTGATGTCCATTCCATGGCTTCCAGCGTAATACAGCTCTGCTAATCGTACAAAGTTATACACCTAAACGTACGAAATGGTACAAAACCAGCCAAGTTAGAGATCAAACTAAGAAAGAAAAGTGAGATACACTCGTTAGCTTAAACTACATTTCAAGCAAGAACGGTGATAGTTAAATGAATTTACCTTGTCTAAGCACCTCCCACTCACTATAGCAGTAGGAAAACACTTGGCGAGCTTTCTCACTGTTGCTCTCATCTAAATTTGACGTGAAACAAAAAAAAGAAAAGTTTTAGAATCATGAGAAGTGTTATCAAAAAGGAAGGAACGAGGAGTATTGAAAACAGAGACGGACCTTCTTGGACATGAAAGCTCGATCTGGGTCGTCAACAATGGGAGAGAGTGTCCCATCATAATCCATAAACATCACTATCTGCTTTCCTCTCGAAGCCTCAATTATATGCTCAAACATGTCTAAAGCTGATGGAAGACCAAGCTGTAGATAAAAATATCCAACCAAACCAGATTCATCAGATGATCGAAACACAAGCAAAAGAGAAGAAAAAAGAACACCATGAAAGTTGGTATCTTTTTTTCCCGACGGTAAGTACTCACCATCCAAGAATTCTGCTCATCTTCAAGAGAAGGTGTGGACTTGATGTGGGTAGGTGAAGAAGCTTTCATAGAATCAACCCAAGCATTAATTCTAGCGTTTCCATTGATCTCAAGGTTCTTCAAAACTTTGGTTTTCGAAATGGACAAGTAGCCACCAGGCACAGCCGGTGGTTTCTGTGCAGAAGCAGTGAAGATAGAAGAGTTGGAGGCATGAACACCTATGGCAAGACTAGACTTAGCATCAGACACCACCACATTCTTGCTCGTCATCTTTGGCTACAAACTTTGCTGCAACAACCAAACACAACATATATTATTCACCTCCTACACCCCAATAAAAAACCCAATAAAACCAAACCAAAGAAAGTAAGAAACCCACCCTCAACAGAGAAGGTAGAAAGAAACAGAGCGCTCTGTTCTTAAGAATCACTCGAATGATTCAGGAAGCGAAAAAGAACAATGGAGAGACAGAGAAAATTAGAGAGAGCGTGTGAGAGTGTTGGTTCTTTGTGATGTGAAGAAGAGTGAGGGCAATGGGTAGGCTTTATAGTTGTAAACCAAGGCACTAACCGACGAGAAAGAGGGTCTCGTGCTAACGCTAAAAGAAAGCTGAGCGCCACCACACCACCACTCCTCCTCATGGACTCGCGCTTCGAAGTGGGTCCCACTCTAAAAGGATGGAATGGATGGGCCCCTTTCCCCTGAAATCATCAGGCGGGACCCACGTCACTCCCCACTTGCGGGACCCGCCCGAGCTTTGGCGCTTAGCCGTCTTTCCATAACTACTGTGACAGCTAATAGTTTCCTCTACGTGGCCTACAAGTTTTGGCTGACTCTATTTTAAATGGGTTTCTGCCACGTGTACTTTCGAGTCAAGACCCAAGAGACCAAGCAGTAAGCACCCCCGTCGGGTTTGGGTTTGGGTTTTACTTTTACTTTTGCTCCGGCGGTGTTTTGATTTCTCATTATAAGGGCTCTTAATCACATGTGTTAGTCATAAATAGTCTTATCGATTGTATGCTTTTTCACTACATTGAAAAAGTATTATTTGTCATTTAAAATTATTAAATATTTATTTTTATATGTGTTTAAACCAATTTTAATAATAAAATTAGATTAACAAAATTTCAAAAAATTGTATTTTTTTGGAATTTAAAATTTAAGACCTAGAGTTGGTAAAGAATAAGATGTTTGAAACCTAATTTGCTTAATTTTGGATTTTATATTTTATAAAACGCCCATTGTAATGCAAAGAGAAAACTAACAACTGATCACCTGAAATGCAAAAACCAACAGCTGCTTAATTTACCAAAAAAAGAAAAAGAAAAACTAACGGCTGCTTTGCTTTCCAATCTATAATTAATTAATTAATCAATTCGTTAATTAAATAATTCAACTCGGGCTTATTTTAGTATTATTTGTTCCTTTTCTCAATGCCTAAGCTACCATAATTAGTTAAACCCTTTTAAGGCAAAACTACAGCTTCCAGGAAAGTCAAAAGAAATGTTGATATGTGTACGAAGTCATACTTGATAAATTATTAAATTACATAGTAAGTTAATAAATTCTTATCTTATTAGACTGATTAATTAACTTTCTCGGGGTGTATAAGATACACATTAGACTGAACGTATATTTTATACTTAATGGTTACATCTTTTATAAGAAAATATAGAAAATGGAAGCCTTACAAGAACGAGGTAAATGATCAAGAAAGATATGTCAGAGTTGGCCTTTACAGAGGCAGTGGTTAGAATTAGAAAAGTCTTGAGCAATAGGATAAAGATAAATAACACACTTTAAATTCCTTACGCCTCATCCGTATTACATAAGAAGTTCGACCCAATTTTATTTATGTCTTTGCAGGTTGTAAGTTTTCAGGTGTAGGAGAAAAAATTTCCGCAATGGACGTATAAAATTGTAGGACTGTCGTATCCTCGTGATCGCTCAGTGAAGACTCCTAAGCAACAAGACAAGCCAGCTTTTTAATTGTCGTATATTGCTAATTTTTTTACGTATTTACTATTTTAACCTGCCCCATTACTATCCTGATACATATGTATGTGGGTTTATCGAAAATAATCTCTCTATTATGTAGGGGTAAGGTTGTATACTATCAAACTCTCCAGATCTCGCTTCACTGCGGGACTTCGGGATATGATGACGAAGATGATGATATAATTACCAAATTATAAAACACGATATATTTGAAAAAGAAAAATTTTAATTCTCTAATAGAAATGCCAATCAAAACCTTAATTCATGTCAAAGCACGCATAAGTTGATGAGATTTAATTTTCTAGGTAATTTCATAGAAATAGTCTCATAAATTTTACTTAGTTACTAAGCTAGAACTTGAGAATTAAAAAACATTTTCTTTATGTCTTCACTTATTTTGACTTTAATTCTTCAATTTAACTAACTAAATGATGACTTCTCCTAATAAAAAAGAATTAACTTATTTTTATAACTAGTAAATGTAATTATTATTTTTAACAACAACAATTAAATAAAAATTGACATGCAAATTTTGAAAAAGTCTAATAAAAGACTTTTCAAATTAGTCGGATCACTTTGAAAAGAACAAAGAATTGACTTTCTTATGCAATTTATTAATGATTTATTGGGGGTAATATAGTTTAACGATTAACTAGAAACTTCTACAACCATATCGTCAGTAAACAGTGTGCTTGTACTTCAATGTCTTTGACTGGCTTGGTTGGATTATGTATAAAATCGAACAAAAATACCAAAAGTTTTAATGAAGATTCAAACAAGTCGAACACGTGTTTCCTGAGTCAGAACTTGCTGTGAGAACTTAAGCAGTTGGTAGCTAAAGTTGAAGTATAATGGAGGAGCTGAGGAGTAGCTAACCGGCCTATCATGTAGGACTTGGACTTTTCTGTTGCTCTTATGGAATTATTTAGGTCTCTCAGTACAGTATTAAGACTTAAAAACAAGCTCGTTAAGGACATGATCGAGTTCGGAACTTCTGATCTAGACATGTACTGAGTGATTAAACTCTTGATGAGTATAATTTAAATACACCAGCTCGAAAAGAGAGACCAGAATGTACCAGAGTCAGAAGCAAGCGTAAGTTGTTGGGTTCTTCGTGTAGAATTAAATTCAGTCAAAAAGCTATAAACTGCAGAATAGAGCAGGCAATGGCAGGCAAACACTGGGAAGCAAAGCAACTGCAGAGCGTGGTGAAAAAAAAATACCAGAAGGACAGGACACTCTGAATCTACCCTTGAAACTAGGCATATCCAGTGGATCTTTTCTATAATTTTAAAAATTTTAAATTTCTTTAATAAATTTCTAAGCTTTAATTATTTTTAATTTTGATTAAGAAATAATGACAAAATACACTTTACATAAATATTAAATATAATCTAATCAAATACTTATAACATAATAACTCAATTAAGTTTGATCATAACTAGTTAAATATGGTTTAAATCAATAATTTATTGTTTATAATAAATTATTAGTTTGAGTTATATCAAATTAGTTCGACTCAAATTTAAAAGTTGAGATGAATTATTATATAAATAGCATATAATTAGTACAAGTGTGATATTTATGTTATGTGTAATTTGTTATTAATTTTTAATCAAATTTTGAGAATTTTTTTTTAAAAAATTTAAAATTAGAAGTAATTTTTATTTTAATTTTTAATCAATATCTGTGGCTTTCACTCCTGTGATCAAAATGTATATTCAAAAGAAAAAGATTACTTGCAGCCCAAGAATTT
>JANIJH010000225.1:2863348-2874147 GCA_024520975.1 Erythroxylum areolatum | reverse complement strand
AAGGGTGGCCTTATTACATGCAAACTCACAATACTGGAATGTTCGTCATTCTTGCTTAGATTCCATTTTAAATTAAGATAATTCTATTGCTCTTGATGTTGATTGTGAAAGGCTAATAGGTTCCGGGTGTAAGGGGTAAGCCTGTTGGCTTGAGTTAGTTTTGTTGCTTTTCCGGCCAATGTTTACTATAAAAAAAACATATATATGTATATACACACACATATATATATATATATATAATATTTAAAAAAAAACTCAAATAATGTACTCGACGAGTTGTACACATCGTTTCTAACCTTGACATTTCAAGTCCATTTTCAAAAGACAGAAGCTTTTGGAGATTCCACGACATTGAAGAGGAAACCAAAGTTTTCGTCTTTTCTTTTCTTTTCTCTAACCGAAGAAAGAGACAACTAACTGAAATAACTGCCACGCCGGCACATCCCCTAAACTTTCGGCTTGATGTGGGACCCGCGAGGGGCGAACTCTCACTATAGTAGCGCCACCGCATGATGGGGTTGACGGACCCCCCACACTCACGACGCTTGCTTTTCTCCCCAACTTGTCACGAAGGAGGTGACACGTGAGGGCCCCTGCCCTAAGCATTATACTCCAAGGATGGATGTATCGGATGATGGATGTATCCGATATATCTCTCTCGCCTCTTCTTTATTTGTTGCTTTGTTTGGAATGGTGGCTTTTGAACATGATCCGTCGTAGCTTCTTTTCTATCCGTTTCACTTTTGTAGGGAAATAAAGAAAAGGATAAATAACTATTATTTTTTATAAAAAAATTGATAATATTTTGTGGACTATTATGTGAAATAAGTGGATTCAATCATCGAAACACGTCAATTTTTATTAAAAGAATCGAATCTTTTAGTATTTTTAAATTTAATTCTATCTTTTTAATTTAAAGACTAATCTTTTAAAAATTGTATAAATCAGGTTAAAACATTATTTTTACCTATATAACACATTTATTAAATATTGTTAGAATTTACAATTGACCTATAGACCCATACGAAAAGGAAAGTTAAACCACATATAAGTCTAAGTGAAGTTCCATTTTAAAATTAATTGGTGATAAGTGGAGTAGCTCACTAGATTTATATGTTAGTCTTCTTCCTCTTTTTCTCCAATATGGGACAAACTCTCACTCCTTATATTTCATCACACCCCCTCACATGTGGATTTAACACATGACATAATCTATCATTTCGAAATGTTAAAAACTAACATAAGAGCAACCTGCTATGATACTATGTTATAATTTGCAATAAGTCTATAGGCTCATATGAGAAGAAAAGTTAGATAATATACAAGTCTATGCGAGGTTCCATTCTAAAACTAATTGGTGATAGGTGAAGTAGCCAACTAAATTTATATGTTAATCTCCTTTCCTCTCTTTCTTCAACGTGAGACAAATTCTCACTCCTTATATTTCAATAAATGTCACATTTATTAACCATATAAACAAAAATAATATTTTGAGATGATTTGTATAAATATAAAAGGTTAGTGAAAATTTTTAAAAGCTTGAGACTAAGTTAAAAATTTTGTAAAAGATCAACTATTTTTGAATATGTTATTTTTTAATTAATTATTATTACATCAATAAATATTTAATTTTTTCATTTTATTCAAGCTAATTGTTTCAAACATGATATTTATATTAAATTATATACTAAAAGTTATTTAGAAAATCCATAAATTAGCTTAGACAATACAATAGCATTTTATTTAAAGCCAATCAATTCAATCAAATCTTCTTTTAGCTTTAACCATGTTATTTTCACACCCATAATATCACAACATAGCCATCACCTTTGCCAAAAACTCGAAATGCTCTTTTTAAGAGATTGAGCTTTCACACCTCTCTCTTTCTCACCAATACTAAAAAATTCGATAATGAAAAAGAGATAAGTGAAATTTATAAGTCAATTATTGCGAGAAGTTAACTGCCTATAACTACCCTAAGTTAAGTTAAATTAACCGTTGGTTTTTGTTAAGGGATCAAAATGAAACCAAGATTTTAAAATAATATATATTTAACTTCAATGTTAAAATTGGCTAATTAGATGAATGTGTCTTAAGTAGAAGACCGGGCTTGACACCATTTTGGGCAACAAACAAATACACTTTATCATACGTCTCTTCAATCGACCAAAAGCTGCTTATTAGGATTTACCGACTCAGGACTTTTTGTCATTTTCTTCATTTTCAGCCAACCCTTTTCAATTTTAAATGTGTCTTTTCTTAGTATTCTAATATGCTTACTATTTAACCAAAGGTAATGAAAGTATGATCGTTTGAGAAAGTACGCATAAAGTCATACAAATCATTCCATACATATCTAGCGATCTACGTTCTAAAGAGGCTTTACTAGATACGAACCTTTTAAGGACACCAAGTTCAAGTGATTAATTTTTTAAAACCCTAATCTGCTCAATTTGATAGATATTAAAATATAAATACTATAAATATAACTTGTTCGGATATAGTTATCTTACTAATAATCAAATAATCATGGGGTAAGATAATGTTATATATGTGATCTTTAGATTAAAAAAGGGATAAAAGTATGATTAAAATAATATGGTATGGAAGCTTAGGAGGGGATGAGTCATTATGTAGTATTTCTACTTTATATTGTTCTATGGTTGAGATGTGGCTCTTCAATAAGTGACAATTAGTCGTTTTCTTCCTTTATCTATGGTTGTAACTTGTAACTTTAACTATATGTTATTTTAACTTGTTTTCCTTCTTTCCAATAACTTTAATAATATGAACACTATATGTAATCTTAAAGAAAGCACATTTTGAATTTTTTGTGTTAAATATTATACTCGAATTATCCAATTTACGAGCATTTTTGTGCAATTATTTGTTTATATTTTCTAATTTTGTGTTTTTCAAATAGTTCTTAATTTTTCCTCTTTTTTCCCTTTTCTTATGGGTTTATCATAAATAATATTTGTGTTAATTAAAGGTAAGATTCGTGTTTTTAAACCTCCTCAAACCTCACTTCTCATCAAATTTTTTATTATTAAGATATTGTTGTTATTATATCTAACTAAAATCTTATGATATGATTTTAATAGGTTTGGACTTTTTTACAAATGGTGTAATGCAATGATAAAGCAACATGCTTGAGTTAAAAAAACTTGAATCAATTCAGTTAATTCAACCACAAAAATTTGAATAGATCAATATTAATTTATTATAATAAATTTTATTATCAAAAGTTAACCAGTTTGTAAATTAAATTATTTTTAAAAACTAAATTAAACTAGTTAGTTTTGATTTAATTAAATTCCATCATCTTTTCTGTTATAATAATATTTTAAATTATTCAAATTTGTTTGTATATTAATTTTATGACGATTTAATACAAGTTGAATCCTTTAAACTTTAAACATTTTCTTTTATAAATTTAATTTCTATTCCAATTTTTAAAATATTAGTGGACTTACTTGTTGAACAAAAAATAACCTTCCATGTAAATTATATTGGAACCTTTTCCTTATCTTGTGCTAACTATAACTCAATATCCTCATTTGACTACTATTACCAAAATGCAACTCAAAATAAGAGTATAGTCATCATTCCATGCTTTGAATTATAATTTGGATTGATTACTATTGATATAATGGCTAAATTGTGGTTGGAAGCCGACTTGGCCAGAAAATGACAATCTTCAAAAAAAAAATCATTAAAACCCACTAACCCTACCTACAGGCAAAAGGGTCGACGTGACATTGCATGGATTTCCTTGGATTCCAAGTTCCACGGATTATGTTAAATCATCATCATCTTCTTCCTATTCAAAACCCAAATAGGATTTGAACTCTTCTTTCTTCTGATTGATCTTGATTATGACACAACTTTATGATCAATCCCTATTAAATTTGTCGGTTTACAAATGTAACAAACTCAACATTGATTTAACCATTGAATAGCTTAGATTTCTACTTCTACTATTCCTTTTTTTTGCCCCCCTCTTCACCTGAAATTGGGTACTAAACTCACGGGAGAAGGCTTTCTACCTCAGAATTTTGGTCCTTATCCTCCGTATCAGCGACATGAATTCGAAGAATCATCATTGTCATCATCATCGAATGATATCATTTTATGCTCTAAGTCCTTATCTTGATCATGTTTAATGGTCGGCAAAACAAGTCAGTCCAAATTTGGGGTCCAATTACTCATATAAGACGTGTTCTCTTAACTTTTTTTGTCTAAAAACGAATTTTTATCTACAATCTTCTTGCTAATTATCCCACTTTTTGTTTTGTTTTCTTTTCTTTTCATCTTGAACCTATTGCTTGGGATATCACAACTTCGCTATCACATTACAAGACAAAACAAACTTAAATAAAGGGTTTTGAGATAAATCCATACCTTTTGCCCTTTTCCTTTATCTTTACTTACCATATCACTTAACTATTTCCAACTGAAACAGTTGGTGATTTGATCTAATGGGACCTTCCTACTAAGGTCCACGTCAGCATGTTGGAGTTACACGTGGCCGACATCAATTTCTTGATAAAAAATTCACATTTGATAATTACGTATTTTTATTTTATTGTATTTTAAATAACCTACTTGCGAAGTGACAAATGGTTCTTTTGTTCACGTTTTTACGCCCGTTAAAAAAATAAGTGGGAATCTAGTGTAAAAGTTCACAAAATTGATTTGACGTGATTCTTTTGCAAAATATAATTGTTTTGGCTCAAGTAAATGCGGTCTAAGGAGGCATTTATCATACATGCAGTGAAGTATTTACCAGGGTAAAACCCTCGTGTAGAGTTAGTTTCTGTTCGATTGGATTTATAATAGTAAAATTTTTGTTGTAGGTTTTTTTTTTTAGAATTTTTTTTCAAAAAACTCAATTCATCGTTTAATATTCGTTTAAAAAAGAACTGTTTTAAAAGAGCTTCATATAATAGATTATTTGATAACATAAAAATTAAAAATATTTTTAATTTTAACTGCATTTTATTTTGTAATAAAAATTATTTATACATATAAGCATTATTTAAAGTATATTAAACAATATGCAAAGCACAAATCTATTAATTATTGTATAATTTTAAATCTTATGAAACATAAATAAAAATATATCTACCCAAATCTTTTATATGAATTATAATACAGGTAAAACTAATATAAAAAATAAATATTAAAACATATAAAAACCAAATAATATTATATAAATCTCAAAATAAATATTCAAGTTAAGTAAATAGTTAAATATATAATAAATTGTACATTTTATTATAATACAAGAAGAAGAATTGTAAGATAAACGTGAAGATGAGTTTGTTAGTATTGTTGAAATTATGTGTAAAACATAAGGATAAAAAGGAATAAAAATAGACTCATTAATTGATTTGAAAAATCGATCTGAAAAAACCATTTGAGAAGTTTTTTCTTTTAGTTCTAAAATTGAACTTCTTAAAAAGCTATATTTTGACTGCTAAAAAAGTCATATCTATTAAAAATTCTTTTTAATTTTACAGCTAAACATCCATTATTTTTAAAAAGACTTTTGTAGTGGAGAAAAGTATTTATTAACATCCCAAAAGTTCATTCAAACAGGCAATTATACAATGATCTTATTTATGCAATTAATTCAGGAATCAATTACATATTTGAGATCTAAACAATCATAAGATTAATTATTTTTAAATTTTAATTTTCATTGTAATATATTCCTTTTTTTTACAATAACAACAATATTTAGTGTGAATCCACTTACACGCAAGATCTAAAGAGATCTAGTAGTACGCAGCTTTACTCCTAACTAGTAAAAATGTTATTTTATATTCCATATACTTACATTAATATATATTATGAATAAATTATATAATATTCAAATAAAATGATTTAAAAACTAAATTAGGAGTGATAGTGATTTGATCGAAATTCAAAAAATTTTAAGGTCCTAATTTGAATATAAAATTGATAAGTTTGAACTCAAATTCAATTAGAGTTTAAAAAATTATTTAGACTTTAAACATATTTTAAAAAATAAACTCTTTTATTGAATAAAAAATTTAGTTTTAGTTTGAATTTAAACTAAAACTATGCATATAGAAATATTTTATATCGTAATTTGATTAAGACACCCTTATATCTTAATATCTGAGGTTCGAATTTGAGTAAGACACCTTTATATTCGTAATCTTTTTTTTTTCAATTTTTAATTTCAAGTTCACCTTTTTGTCATCGTTAAGTTGATATTATTGTAATTGATTTTTTACTTTTGATCATTTTAATAGGGATGACAATTTCTGATTTATGAACTTAAATTTAGTTGTTTTCAATGAATCGGTCTATCAGTTAGACTTAGGTTTAGATTAACTTAAAACTTAATTATTTTAAACAAAACGACATTGTCATACTTAAACAAGTTGGATTTAGGACAAGCCTAAGATTAGAGAATTCAGGCCGAAATCTAATTAAAAAAACGCCTTTGCCTTGATAATTTTGGAGGAGTTATTTTGCATTATTCATAATATTCAGAATACTTTTTAGCAGAGTGGAGAATGTCTTGCTTTCTTACGTTGTGAGTGAATGGAATCATTTTCATATCAATCGAGAGATAAACCACAGCCATAGAAGAAGCTGATACCGTTGTCTCTGAGCAATGCACCCGACAGAGACACGAACCTTCGACGAAGTTATAGAAACATAGAACTTTAAAAGATTCGAACTGAATGTGCATCCTCGTAAACATCTAAGAACGCCCAGAATTTGCTTAAACTTAGATGGTTCATGCTCATCGGTATACTTACATTGGCATTACTAGCTAATTAAGTGTCTTTGGATTAAAAAATGAGTATCAATAATTGAACTTGATCTGGGTTCTTTCTTGCGTACGTCCTTCCCTTTAATTTCCCAAGAATCCACTTGGGAATGCTTTTCGGATTCCAACTACCAATGGCTACGAAGAGTAGAGTATAAAGAAACCTTCTAAAGAGAAGAATGGAATCCATTAAAGCGAGTTCCTAGTCTCCATCCTCACAAAGTGGTAGTCTTCCTTGAACCATTTTAGCATCTATTACTCTTTATATTCTACGTGTGACGTCTTCAAACGATAACATTTTCAAAAACGAAATCTTTAACAAAAACCAAATTGCTGTAATCAAATTCTTTTGAAGATGGTCTAGCCACCCAAGTGGTCTTAAATCCCAAATGGAACAAATGGTCTTAGTTGAAAATTCCTTTTGACCTGTTTGATCATGAAATACACACACACTTGGTTGCGTATGCTCTATTCACAAAAATTTAGATTCAGTAATACACCATAACTCACGATTATTACTTAAGTACATATTGACTGAAATAGCGAATTCATATTAAATTTTATGCATCTGCCGAAAAGAGGAAAAGGTTAATTAGATTACTTAACCACCTAAAGAATCTTGCTACACGTGGTTGAGTCAAATGTGGCCAGTGCAAGAATCAACTTTGGTAATATAAGCATCTGGGAATTCTTTTGGAGGGTTGAGAAGATATACCCTTATAGTAAACACATGATATTTCCACAATCAAATCCTGATTCTTCATTAACAAAAGCTAATAGATCAACTACAGTAAGTGCATGCATGATTTGTGGTCCAGAATCTGTTATATTTATTCCAAGTTCGCATGCCAAACAAAGTGTTTGGGAGAGGCAAACGATTCCAAGTTCTACATGTGGGACATGAGCTAGAGAAGATTTTGAAGATCGCAAGCTCATTTCTAGATATGCCAACCCATTTTTTAGCATCAAGTTCATTGAAATTACTATGCAATTGGGCAGCTGAAAAGGGGGTAACGTAATATAAAAATTGCTCATCCAAAATCTTGAGGTATGAGATATGTTATTGGTATGAACGTAATCGTTTTAAGATAAAAGAGGGATATCTTAGTGGCATAAAATCCAATCCATGGGACCTTCCACAGCTCCAAGCTCTTAGCATTTTTTGTCCTTTTGTGAGGGTTAGCTGCAGCTCATTCAGAGATGAGATTAGACCAAAAATTATATTAAAATTTTTAAATAATATTATTTCTATCAAGAAAATTAATTTAAAAATATAATCAAAATTAATCTAAGTGTAATATGAAATTCAAAAAATTTAAAAAATTTAAATCCAACTTAAAATTAGATCCACTCTCTTTAAAAATAGTATTAGAATTAAGCTAGATTAGACCTAAAAATTATGTTAAAATTTTAAAATAACGTTTTTTCATTTATTCAAAATTCACGAATTAAAAAAAATCAATCTAATATAAATTTCGATTCACTCGAATTAAATTTCTTATTTTTTAATCAAATTGGAATAATTACTTGAAATTTATAATGTTGATTTTGAAAGACCAATAATACAATGTAGATTTGCGTCATAGGTAGAGGAGGACCTTGCTTCTTTCACGTGGACAAAAGACATTGATGGACTCTGTGTGAGTGCTTGTCTTATGGGCAGCTTCAGGTTGGTTACTAGACTATGATGCTTTTGACATTTCCTTCCATCTCTTCAATGGAAACCAGTTCCTCGGGGGAGCTCGGTTCAAAGGGAATGTGATGCTTTTTTTCTTTATAATTTTCTTAAAGAGTTGCGATCAAATTTGATTCAAATTCTAAAACTTGAATTTGCTGCGTTTGAAAGGTGAAAATGCCAAGTAATATAACGCTAAAACTTGGTAGCTTAGTCCCTGTACTAAAAGAGGTGTATGTTGTTTCACTTTTCTTGTTCCAACGTTGTCTCAACCTATCTCATCCATCCACATATTTACATAGATTCTATATAAATATGTGGATGAGATATGTTAAAACAGAGTTGGAACAGTAAAAATGAAACAGGTGATTTGATCTCCTTATACTCATGTACTTTTTATGTTAACTTCACAAGTTTTAAGTAACATTAACAAAAAATGAATTAATATTCTTAATTTATAGATTAAGAATAGTAATTCCAATTTGAATTGGTATAAAAGAGATAAAGATTGATCTAATTAATTTGACTAAAGTCAAGTGAATCTGAAAGAAAGACATGATCGATCATAATTAAGTTTCGACTAATCCAATTAGAGACAAATAAACCTAACAAGACAGTAAGACATTTTTTCATTTTTAATATTTGTTTTTATTATTCTTTATTCTTTATCTTGTTATTTTAATATAAAATTTCTTATTTTTATTTTTATTTTATTGCTATTTTATGCAATTATTTTTTACTTTTATTCTTAGAGGAAATCAAACTCCACAATCATTCATATTTAGGGGAAATTTAGACATATATGATAACAAGTTTTACTGATATGGGTTTTAAGAATTATTGATGGTGATGAGGCTAACCGATACTAAGAAGCCCGAATGTTAATTCATCGGCCCATTTCATTTGGGCCTCCTTTGTAGAACCAATGAACTCCATCCCTGTCGTTCGACGTCTTCGATAAAACATATGTCCGATGAGCCCAACTCCGTTAGAGCTACATTAGTAAGTGTTTCTTATTTTATAGATTGGAATTACAGGGTTTCTAAATGGTTATTTGAATTTACTCTGTAACTTATTTTAAAGTTTTAAAAAGTGTTATATTGCATTAAAATAGTCAGATTTAGTCAAACTTATAGAATTTATTTTAAGATTGATAAATCAATCCAAGTTTAATTTGAACTATTATGTCTTCATATGAACTTAACAAATTTAATCAAAATTTATCAAATTTCGAATTGTATTTAATTTTAAAATTTTTAAGTTTTTAAGTTTTAAGTTAATTTTAGACTTCAGCTTCAAATCTAACTCGAATTTAGAGTATATTCACACAAAAAAGGGATTAATTATAAAAAAATCTAAATTTTGTTCAATTTATAATTATAACCTGAATTTTAAAAAGTGTCAATAAAATATTTAAATTTTTAATTTTTTCAATTTTAACACAATTTTTAAAAATCAATGATAAAATGTTCAAATTTCAGTTTTTTAATTCTAGCATAATTTTGGACTTCATTGTCAAATCTAATTCAAATTAAGAGCATTTGCACACAAAAAGGGATTAGTTACAAAAAAAACTTAAACTTTGCTCAAATTTGTAATTATAGCCGAATTTTAAAAAATAATAATAAAATACTCAAACTTTTAATTTTTTTCAATTTTAGCACTAACTTCAAAAGGTAACGATAAAATGATCAAACTTTAATTATTTTTAATTCTTGCCTGACGTTAGTGTTTTTGTTAAAGAAAAAATGACCTAAATCAGATTACACAGCCCTAATAACCTCATACTTTGATTTTAGTTTTTTCCTTCGTTTTCAATTTGTTCTCTTGATGCTCTCATCCTTCGATTTTCATATTACACAGCTTCAATACTCTCATGTTGAGGGTATCGGAATAACGAACTAAAAACGAAAAGATTGTTGGTGTAGTATGCTGCGATGCGAGAGTAATTTGAAACGTCGAAAGAACAAATAAAAAATAAAGGGCTGAGGCAACATAAACTGATTTAGGGATTCTATTTTTAACGATAACGTTGTTTCATTAATCTTAATTTGTTATGTTAATTTTGGCTTATATGTATTAATAATTAAGGTTTATGTAACAACTCACGGCAATAAACTTAACGTAGTGACTAACATTATGTTAGAATTGAAAAAAATACAAATTCGAGGAATTTATTACTACCAAAGTTCGATATAATTACAAAATTGACCAAAAATTGAGTTTTTTTTATAATTAACTAAAAAAAATTACTAATTTCCTATTCTTGTACATTAGCACTTGTCTCTTCCTTTCCAGTGTCATCTCTTT
>JANIJH010000225.1:2840989-2854001 GCA_024520975.1 Erythroxylum areolatum | reverse complement strand
CTAGAAACTCAAAGTGCCCATACCTGCTCTTAAATGCACTCTTTGGTACATCAACATCAGTTATTTTCAACTGATAGGGGAACCAAAGCCTCTAGATTCTAAGGCTTATCTTCTTTCTTTTGTTTTATTGACAGAAGATTGATGTGATCATTTTTTGTTTTCTTGTTCTTTACGAGCATTTGATTAGATGGTAATGGAAGGATTGAGTTTGCTGATGATCTGAAGAGTTGTTTGTCGGGTTGACAGATAGGTAGCATGAGTATGAATCTTGTTCAAGTTCAACCTTCAATAACATGACTTTACGTATTAACGACAATCTCACTGAGTCGTTATTGTTGGATTATTGTTGTTAATGTTATAATAAAAACATAAAAGAATGCCTAGCAAAAGCAACTTTTATATTTATCTATCAGATTCCTAGCTTACGATAAGTGTGAATGTACGTTATCATTCAAACCTGTAAAGTGCAATTAGAGCAACTTGGCAAGAGCTCCTGACCTTTCTCCACCTTTGAAGGAATAATTTAAGTGACTTTAGGATTGCAGATTTCCAAATCCAATTCACCTCTCTTTTGGCCTCTTATGATATGCTTTTTGTTAGGATAATTATGTTGTACCGCTGTCTTTCACAATAAAGATTTTGTTAGTTTTGCAGATATGATGATCATAGAAAATAAAGAACACTAAAGACAGATGTGTTCATCTTGTGGTTAGCAAGATTATGGAGAAGAGTCATTTTGTTAGGAAGACATCTCTTTACATAAATTTCATCAAGTTTGAGTCATAGTTTCTATGCAGTGTTACAATTCTGCACCATTCTCATCATAGTTGGTGATAAGTAAAACATTAACTTGCAGCGTGCAAGTCTTTGCATTTTGAATCTTTTTATCGGATCAGTTTCAACATCATAGTGATCATCGATAGCCCTATAACAATCATACGACTAAAAAAGGGCTTGCATCTAAAGTTTTCAGATAGTGAAGTCTTCCTTACCAATGAAGACTTTCATTTCTTTTCCTACCATCTTGACTGTAATTTAAAGAAATAAAGAAAGATATTTACTTACTAAAATTTTTGATGATCTTTGATGCTTTGAGTAGCCAAGAAATGCCCAAGGAGGTTTCAGAAAGCTCTGATATCACTTCTGTTAGGATAATTGTGTTGTACTGCTGTCTTTCACAATAAAGATTGATGAAGACTTTGTAGTTTTGCAGATATGATAATTGTAAAAAATAAAGAACATTGAAGATTTACTTGGTTCGATAGCTTTAATGCTATCTACGTCCAAGGATCTCACTATAGTGATTCCGCTAATATCAAGAATAAGAGAACGGTTTACAGAGTTGAGTGTTTATCTAAACACTTGCAAGAGTCTATCAACTCTCCTAATTTTCACAAATAAGGACCCTAACACATTCTCAAACTTTTTGCTCTAATTCTGACACTAATTGTTTTTGCTTACAAGGTGAAGATAAAATGTAATAATCTGTCCTGATGCTTGAATTGTGTTACTTTTATAGGAGTAGATTGCTTGGCTTTCGGTTGAACTTTCAATGAGTTTAGGCTTGTACATGTGCTCCTCACATGATCAGCTTAATATATACTTCTGCTGCTTGTGCGTTTTGTATTGTTTAAAGCTGAGTTTTAATGACTTCTAATGTGTGGAATACGACAGTGTTTTGATCATCAGCATTTGACCTATGTTTGTCAAGTGTGTCTTATTAAGCTTTGTCTTTTGTTTCTGCTGGTAAGAACTTTCGAGAGCTTCTCTCTCTTTCTCTTTTCCACACCTTCAGAAATTTCTTCTTTTCTTCTTCGATTCTTCATGTCTCTTCTGTGTTTGATGTTTCTGAGTGGAGATTGGAGGAGTAAACGTGAGTATCATCACATTTATTCCCTCCTCCTCCGTCAATCTTCACTCAGATCATAGATTTGTGAGTGATTTAGGAATTCGAAAACCATACTTTTACCAACCTAGTGAGATCTGATGCAATTTCTTTCAATTTCATGGGGCTTCACTTATCTGTAAGTAATCCCCACAGAAAGTGAACTTGTTTTGTTTTACTACTTTGGTTCTGAAATTTGATGGGTGTTCTTCTCCTGTAATTTTCTCCAAGTTGAAGAACCCTTTCGCGATTTTGTCTCTGACAAAGTGGAGTCTGACATCTATGTGCTTGGATCTCTCATGCAACACAGGGTCTCTACCAAGGTACAATGCACTCTGACTATTTGTATGTAATACTGGCTTTGTGATATCAATGTCGATTTCTTTAAATATGCCTGATAGCCATGTTAGCTCTTTTACACCTTCAGTGATTACATACTACTCTACTTCTGTGGTTGATAAACTTACAACTGATTGCTGTTGTGTTTTTCAGCTGATTGTGTTTGCTAATAATGTGAAAAAATATGCAAAAATTTATTTTCTTATGTCCTTATCTACTGCATAATCTGCACCCACATAACCATATAATAACAAGTAACTGCATTTAGTTAGTTCATCTTTTGAAAAACATAGTTCGTAGGTAATGGTTCTAAATAAGTATCTGCGAACCCCTTTCAGCCCTTGCCAGTGTTCTAAACCTGGATTGGCTATGAATTTGCTTAGTATACTAATAACATAAGCTAGGCTAGGCCTTGTGCATAGCATAAGGTACATAATACTTCCAATACCTACATCGCAGGGATAGTGAACCATTGCTTTCTTTTCATCTTCAATCTTAGGACTCTTACTAGACATCAACTATAGGTGAGATCCTAGGGGAACAGAACTAGGTTTAGCTTGTTCCATGTTGAATTGAGCTAAGACCTTTCTGATATAATTCCTTTGAGCAAGCCAAAGTTTTCCTTCCCTCCTCTTTCTGATTATCTACATTCCTAGGAGCTTATGAGCTTCTCCCAAGTCTTTCATCTCAAAGTGAATGCATAATTCAGACTTTACCTCTTAAATTCTGTTCAAGTCTTTTCCTATTATTATTAGGTCATCTACATAGACCAATATGAAGATTGCTTTAGTCATTCCTAGATCCTTAAAGTATAGGCAATAATCATATGAACTTCTAATGAAGTTCATACTAGCAGCAACCTCATGGAATTTTTTGTTCCATTGCCTAGGTGCTTGTTTAAGCCCATATAGTGATTTCTGTAGTAGACAGACATGATCTAGCTTATTCTTGTCCTCAAATCTGACTGGTTGCTTCATGTAGAATGTCTCCTCAAGTTTTCCATATAGAAAGGCTGTCTTGACATCTTCTTGTAGTCAATTCCTTCCTTCTGTCTAAACCCTTTAGCTATAAGCCTAGCCTTGTGAATCCTAGGTTCTACTTCTATCACTCCTTTTAGCTTGAACAGCCATTTATTCTCAATTGGTTTAGCTTTAGGAGCTCTAGGCACTAAAGTCTAAGTCATGTTATTCATTAGAGAAGAATATTCTTTCTCACAAGCTATCTTCCACCGTTTTGCATCCTTACTTCTCATGGCTTCTTCATAGGTTTCAGGAGCCTTATATTCTATAGTTTCAGCCATAAGACATGTAAATTCATCAAAGTTTGAGTTTGTATACCTCCTATTGGGAATTCTTTGCCTTAGTTGCCTATCTTTTGTGAGTTGGTAGTCTTGTAGATTTCCTTGTGGATTAGCTGTAGTTGTGTGTGGGGTTTCTCCTTCACCCTCACCTTCAGTTTCTTCTATCATTTGTTCATGATGTGTACTTCCTTGTATAGGCCCCATATCATGAGTTTGAGTTCTATCATCTTCTTCAGTTTCTGGTGGCACATAGAATGAAAATGAGTTATTTAGTGGTCCTGATTGTTCCTGAACTTCACTTTGGAGGTTTGAATTTTAGAAGTTTCTATTCAGCAGAGGAAATTCATCTTCCTTGAAGATTACATCTCTGCTTATAATGATTTTGAAGTCTCCCTTTTGCAGTAGTAAGATCTTATAACCTTTTACTCATTCTGGATATCCTGGGAATACTCCTTTAATTGCTCTAAACTCCAGCTTTACTTCCTTTTGATGTGCATAAACTGCACATCCGAAAGTCCTAAGGTGAGTTAGGTTAGGTTTCTTACCATTCCACACTTCTTGTGAAGTCTTATAATCATTAGCAGAGGTGGGAAGCCTATTAACAAGGTAGGTTGTTGTCCTAATAGCATCTCCCCATAGTGAGTGTGAGCAACCCGAAGAGAGTAGCATAGACCTGATCTTTTCTAGGAGAGTCTTATTGAGTCTCTCAACTACACCATTCTGCTGAGATGTAGCTCTCATTGTTTTATGCCTTAGGATACCTTTCTTGCTGCAATAGTCTTCAAACTCTTTATTGCAGTACTCCAATCCATTGTCAGTCCTTAGGCATCTTAGCTTTTTCCCAGCCTGATTTTCTGTAAGAGTATGCCATCTTATGAAATTTTCTAGTGCTTCATCTTTTCTCTTCATCGGATATACCCAGCATTTTTTAGATTTGTCATCAATGACAGACATGAAGTATAGATTCCCTCCTACAGTAGATACTTGAGCTGGCGCCCAGAGATCACTATGGGCATATTCCATGATCTCTGTGGCCCTCTATGCTCCCTTTTGGAAACTGGATCTGTGATGATTTCCTAGTATACTTGATTCACAAAATTCCAACTTCTATAGGTTTTAATCAGGAATCAATCCTTGTTTAGAGAGGTGGAACAAACTTTTGTTCCCTGCATGATCTAACTTTACATTCCATTGTTTGGTTGATTCATGATTTCCCTTCTCAGTAACTTGATTAACTTCTGTAGAGCCTATGGCATAATACAGCCCACCTCTTTCAATTCCCCTAATAATCTCTCTACCATTCTTTAGGATTTCTCTGAGACCATCTTTTGATCTGATTAGAAAACCTTGCTTATCAAACATGCTTTTAGATATCAAATTCCTCCTTACTCTAGGCACAAATTTGATATTAGTAAGGATTCTTTTCTTTCCATCAAATATGTTGATGGAGACGTTTCCAATCCCTTCTATCCTTTGCTGCCCAGAATTTGTCATTTTTACCTTGGCAGTGACTGGTTCGAATGTAGTGAACCAGTCTCTATAAGAAGTCACATGCATTGTACAACCTGAGTCGAAGATCTATTCCCTACTTAGGTCTTCACTCTCTTCAATGACTGCCAGAATCTCATCACCACTTGAGTCTTCTGGTTTCTCTACATTTCTTGCATCTCCACTTTATGTATCTTTATCCCTTTTCTTCTTTCTGGAGTCCCTTGCAAAATGTCCCTCCTTATCACAGTAGAAACACTTTTTTCCTTTTTCCTTTTTCTTCTTTTCCTCACCTTCCTTGGTGTGCTTATTCCTCCCACTTCCCTGTTGCCAACTCCCTTTCTTGCTATTCTTCTTATATGACTTCCTGTCTTGATTGTTTTCTACAAACATCACTTTTGCCTCTTTCTTGAATGGATTAACATCCACTATTTCTTCCATTAGTGAGTCTAATGCCCTCTTGACAGTAAGGGATTCTCCACTAGCATTCTTAATTACCTTCTTGAATGCATTGAATTCAGAAGGTAAAGCTTTAGAATCACTACAGCTTGATGCTCCTCAGAGATCTTTTCATCTGTAGCTTATAAGTCTTGTACTAACTTAAAGAAATAGTCTAGGTTATCATCTAGGGAGACAGATGTGTTCATCTTGTAGTTAGCAAGATTATGGAGAAGAGTCATCTTGTTAAGAAGACATCTCTTTGCATAAATTTCATCAAGTTTGAGCCATAACTTCTGTGTAGTGTTACAATTCTGCATCTTTCTTATCACAGTTGATGAGTGAAACATTAACTTGCAGTGTGCAAGTCTTTGCATCTTGAGTCTGTTTATCGGATTAGTTTCAACATCATACTGATCATCGATAACCCCATAACAATCATAAGATTCAAGAAGGGCTTGCATCTGAAGTTTCCAGATGGTTAAGTTTTCCTTGTCAGTGAAGATTTCCATTTCTTTTCCTACCATCTTGACTGTAGTTTAAAGAAATAAAGAAAGATATTTACTTCCTAAAATTCTTGATGATCTTTGATGCTTTGAGTAGCCCAAGAAATGCCCCAGGAGGTTTCGGAAAGCTCTAATACCACTTATGTTAGGACAATTGTGTTGTAGTGCTATCTTTCACAATAAAGACTTTGTAGTTTTGCAGATATAATAATTGTAAAAAATAAAGAACACCGAAGATTTACTTGTTTCGATAGCTTTAATGTTATCTACATTCAAGGATCTCATTGTAGTGATTCCACCAGTACAAGAAGAAGAGAACAGTTTACAGAGTTGAGTGTTTATCTAAATACTTGCAAGAGTCTATTAACTCTCCTAATATTCATAGATAAGTACCCTAGCACACTCTCAAACTTTTTACAATAAGTCTTACACTCACTGTTCTTGCTTATAAGGTGAAGAGAAGATGTAATAATCTGTCCTGATGCTTGAATTGTGTTCCTTTTATAGGAGTAGATTGCTTGGCTTTCGGTTGAACTTTGAATGAGTCAAGGCTTGTGCACATGCTTCTTACATGATCAGCTTAATATATACTTCTATCGCTTGTGCGTTTTGTATTGTTTGAAGCTGCATTTTAATGACTTCTAATGTATGGAATATGATAGTGTTTTGATCATCAACATCTGAACTGTGTTTGTCACGTGTGTCTCATTAAGCTATGTCTTTTGTTTCTGCTGGTAAGAGCTTTCGGGAGCTTCTCTTGCTTTCTCTTTTCGACATCTTTAGACATTTCTTCTTTTCTTCTTCGATTTTTCACGTCTTTTCTGTGTTTATTATTTTTGAGTGGAGATTGGAGGAGTAAATGTGATTATCATCACACTTTTGAATCACATTTCAACTTTAAAGTCAATAGAAAAAATACAAGACTATATGTTGATAAGAAAGGAAAGTGTATGTTAGATGTAAAGTAATGCAATGCTTAAAAGTTAAGTCTCTTTACTTGCATGAATTATTAGTATTATTAGTAGCATTAGGGTAAAAGAGGAAAAATAATATAAGAAATTTTATAATTTTTTTAAAAAAATAGTTTTTAATTTTTCAAGACAATCACACATCTTATATTTGGATTAAAAAATAACACAAAACAGATACGGTATAAACATCATATATAAACTAATCGAATGTCACTGATAGGATAACTTAACTCAATTTATAAACACGATCTAAATTACTTAAGTTTAATTAAATTAATAATTTAAATTTATTATAATAAATTATTAGTTTGAATTATATTTAATTAAATTCTACTCAAATCACAAAATCCGTTCAAATAATTTGATGTGAAACGTTTTGGAGCGATGATTAATACTCCAAAATAGACATTACTGGATATATTCAGAGGACCACAAATTGACAATAATTGAATCCCAACTTGGAAAAAATGCCATTTGAATCAGTCACACACCTACTTTTTGTCACCTTCATGACTTTGTTGATACGACCAATTCGAGCTTTTGGATTCGAATCTCTCAACTTCTTTGAAGATTTCGTATTAATTATTACATTTTTAAATATTATTTTATACAAAATCTCAAAATTTTAAGTTGAATGTATGCTAGATTCACTTTCTTTTCAATATTCAAAACTTACCGTGCAGATGAAGCATAACCAGTTAGTCAAGAAAGATTGCTGAACTTAAAATCAACATTTAAAATGAATTTACATCCTATTTTTTATTTATATAACAGTAGAATATCGAATTATTATTCATTAATAACACATTATATATTTCTAAATATAAATAAAATTTGATTTCACATGACACCGAAAACCTTGATTACATTCCTAAAATATTACATTACATAACTAAACTCAGAGACCCTTCCATGGCCAAGCAAGGATAAAAAAGTACCAGCCAGACCAAGATGGGAGGGTTGAGCTCTTACATATTGACATACCAATTACTCGACATACATTCACCTAACTCAGACCTCTGCAAATGCCAAAAATTCCATTGCAGAAGCTACTGATGACACTAAAACAAACATCCAATATGACAGCAAGGAAAAAAAAGACCAAAGATACATGATAATTTGAGTTTTTAGATGGCTGCCCAGTCAATCTCAACAGAAGGGTATTTCTCCAAGCTAAAGTAATCTGTTTCATCCCACTGTGAAGAATTAGAGAAATCCCAGAAAGAAATCTCAGATTCGGGTGAAAAAGATCCTGGAATGGACTCATCTGATAAAGCTGGTGATGAAGACAAGTTCTCCACCTTGTAATTCTCGACTTCAAACTCCCTTTTCAGTTCACTTTCCACAGGATAATCACCTTCCAATTTCGCATGTAAAGGGGATGAAAGAGTGGTATCTGAATCAGAAGGAGAACAGGACTGCCCTTTTTTCCCCGGTTTCTGGGAGTTGGCCAAGCTTTGACAAATAGCTTCCAACTTCGCATCAACAGAGGAATGGAGAGGCTTGTAGACACCAAATTCTCCAGAGACATGAGCTCCTTGGCGGCGAAGATTTGGAAAGTTGAGCCTAGCGAACTCTCCCCTTAACTTAAAAGCAGCCTGATCATAAGCCAAAGCTGCTTCTTCGGCTGTGTCAAAAGTGCCAAGCCAGAGTCTTGTTCTGTTCTTAGGGAGTCTGATCTCAGCAACCCACTTTCCCCAATGCCTCTGCCTCACTCCTCTGTACAGCTTTGTTGGCTTTGGAGGTGAAGCAGATTGTTTCATGGGGACAGGTTTTGGACCCAGAAAGTTAAGCCTTTGGTTACAAACTACTGATCCTTTAGCAACATTAGCCAACTCCTGTTGCTTCTGAGCATAAATTTGTGCTTGGACTTGCAAGATTTGTGATGAGGTAAGCTGATTCAGCCCAATTGAACCCGTTTGCTCGAACCCCTGAGAAAACATGTAGGTGCTCGAAGGGGAGCCAAAGTCAGGGTAAAAATTGGGCTGCGAGGACATTGCAGAGTTATAAGAACAAGAAGGGTAAGAAGAAAAAGAAGAATCAGAAGTAGAGGAACAAGAAGCACTCTTCATAAAAGGTTCGAGTGCTCTCATCAGTTCCTCGTTACAAGAATCAGAGAAAACAGAGGATGTCTTACTACTATAAACGTCTATAGCTGTTGCCATACCTTCTAAGAAACAATAAACAACCAAAAGAACTTAAAGCCAAACTTGTTACTAAGCCAAAAAATAAACAACCAAAACCAAGAAAAAAGATGTTAACTTTCTACACCGAAAAATCAACAGAAAGACCTAACCTTGGAAGAGAAAACCAACTGGAGGGGCTCAAAACAAGCCTCAAAGTTGATGAAAACGACTAAAAAGGACAGAAAATCAACCTGGATCTCTATTCTGAACCACCTGGCTTTCAGAAAGGAACAATCTTTATAAGCCTGCTCTTGTATCTAAACACAGTTTCCAATTAAAACCCAACAAGAAAACAAGCCCCAGAAATGTCGAAAGACAGATGATTGACAGAAAGGGATACAGAGAAGCGGGGAAGAGCAGATACGAGGGAGTAAAAAGAAAGCACTTTGTATTGAGCGCGCGTGTGTGTGTGTGTCTCTGTTGTGTTCTTAAGCTTAGCCTTATCTCAGCTTATATAGACCCCCTTCAAGCTCAAGCCCATAGTTTACTTCCTCTCTCGAAACAGTACAACCAATCGTTTTCCAGTTTTGGCCTTCCAATTTCGTTCTTATTACCATTCTGTTTATTACGGTTTAAGAATAGCAGCGATCTGCGAACTCTTTTGTCGTTAGATTCGAAGTTCGATTCGTTCGATGTTAGCGGGCTGTTGCGAGGAAGCTTCACAAAGTAGTTAATGACCGACAGTTGTAAGGTGAACCGTACACGTGGAGGTAGTTAATTTGCTGAGGTTTTTTCAGTTTTCACTTACGAGACTCAGCTTCAGATGTCTGCTTTGGAATTTAATGAGGCTTTTGTCGTTAGTGATGCTTAATTAAGGATAAACACAAACCAAACACACTAAATTAACATAAATTCTTATATTAAAAAATGAAGAGATAGATTTATATAATTTTATTTATTAATAAAATAATGTATATAACTCTATTAAAAAATTTACCAAGTTTTATTAAGATGTTTTAATAAATTTATATGACTTATATGATTATTTCACTTCCCTTTTATAATAATTTAAGTAATTTTAATTTAATAAATATTTAATAAAAATCAATACCATATACTAAAATTTTAAATTACTAAAATTATTTTATCTTTACAAATAATGAATCATTGGCCAATTGGTAAAATTTTTCTTTTGTAAAAATATAAAAGAATGATATGTATATTATGACTTTTCTTAATGTCTGTTTGAATGAGCTTATATCAGTAGAGCTTTTGTCAGTAGAACTTTTCTGAGAAAAGCTTTTCTAATAAGTCAGTTGATTGTTTGACCATCATTTTAAAAAGAGCTTTTTTGAAAGAGCTTCATACAATAGGCTGTTTGACAACATAAAAATAAAAAGTGATTTTAATTTTAACTATATTTTATTTTGTAATAAAAATTATTTATGCATATAAATATTATTTAAAATATAAATATATTAAGCAATATGCAAAGCACAATATATTAATTATTATATAATTTTAAACCATATAAAACATAAATAAAAATATATCGAACCAAATCTTTTATATAGATTATAACATAAGTAAAACTAATATCAAAAATAAATATTAAAACATATAAAAAAGTTAAATAGTATTATATAAATCTCAAAATAAACATGAAGATGTATTTATGGGTGTTGTGAAAATTATGTGTAACACATAAGGACAAAAGGAAGTAAAAAATAGATTTATTAATTTATATGAAGAATCTACTACTTATTTTAGAAGCTCTAAATTTGAATTTCTTAAAAAACTGTATTTTTGTTGCCAACAAAGTTATATATACTAAAAAAGGTATTTTTTTTATTTTACCACAAAATATTTATTTTAAAAAAAATTATAGTAAAAAATTGCTCATTTACTCTTTAAAAGTTCAATCAAACAGAACCTTACACTTATAAATATCTATGTTAATTTATGCGGACTTAAAAGAATGATTAGGATGATCTTATCCATATCTATGACTTTTTAATGGAGGACTTGGTGAAAATATCAAAATAAGGTTAATTAATGATGACAACCTCTAACAACAACCCATTACATGATAACAATAATTATTACACAACATTACAGGATAATAATAATTAACAATAATTATTACATACGGATAGGTGCGAGAAATCGTTCCAATCCGAGAGATTGGAAATTAAAAATCGTTAATTTAAGTTTAAATATGATACTTAACAAAGAAGACACTTAAAATAATATGTATTACTTAAATTAAGTTATTTAATTTTAAATAATTATATTAGTGAATAATTTAATTTTTAATTAATATACCCATGTATATATAAAGAATAGTCGTGAATAGTGATTGTAAATTAAGCCTCTATTTGATTGGACTTATATTAATAGAGTTTTTATCAGGTGAATTTTTTTTGTAAATCTTTTCTGGGAAAAACTTTTTTAAAAAGTCACTTGATTATTTATCTTTCATTTAAAAAAACTTTTTTTGAAAGAGCTTCGTACAGTTGACTGTTTGGTAATATAAAAATAAAAATTTCTTTTTAATTTTAACTATATTTTATTTTGTAATAAAAATTATTTATACATACAAATATTATTTAAAATATATTAAACAATATGCAAAGCACAGTATATTAATTATTATATAATTTTAAACCATATGAAACATAAATGAAAATAAATATAACCAAATATTTTATATAAATTATAACATAATTAAAACAAATATAAAAATAAATATTAAAACATATAAAAAATCTAAATAATATTATATAAATCTCAAAATAATATTCAAGTTCAGTAAATAGTTAAATACATAATAAACGTGAGGATGAGTTTGTGAGTATTGTAAGAATTATGTGTAAAATATAAAGACAAAATGGACTAAAAATATATTTATTAATTGATCTAAAAGTCTATCAAAAAAAAGCTATGGAAGAAACTTTTTTTGAGGTTTCAAATTTAAACTTATGAAAAAGTTATATTTTGACTGTTACAAAAGATATATTTATTAAAAAAATATTTTTTATTTTACAATCAAACACTTATTTTTTTTTAAACACTGATATGATAGAGAAATTAATTATTCACCTCTCAAAAACTCATCTTAATAGTCACTAAATCTCCTTGGATTAGGTTCGACTTCCAAAAAAGACAAATTTGTGGAAATCATATCTTTTTAAGAAAATAAAATAATTTTAAATTTAATTTAAATTACTTTTTAAAAATTAAATTCCATCTGACTCAAACTTTTTAGTAAAGTCAAGTTGAGCGGAATGGTGGGGATGCTTAGCGTGAGGGTGATATTAATGTTGACCACTCACCACAATGCCCAACTGAAAAAGGATTGCGGCGCCTGTCACCTCTCAAGTGTGTACACTTCTCTTTGAAGACAAAGAGCGTGGCTTCTAGACTAGAATCCCATTTTACCCCCCCTAAGTTACTTTTCTTTTTATCATAATTATGGAATTTTTCTCTTAACAAATTTTAATAATTACCCATAAATTCCATAATTATTTAAACATTGAGTAATAAATCACTAATTGCACACAATAATTTTCCAATATTTTGTTTTTGTTTATACATTATGTATAAAGACTTCCTCATATTTCACTTTATTACGAGACTTTAGATTAAGTGTGATGATAATGTAATGACATTATATGTCAAGAATAACTGATTAAGTCAAATATAACTAAAGAATAATCCAAAATTATATATAAATCATATCTCTCAACATTTTTCGCAAGACCTACTTATAACATTTCATCATAGGTTCATAATAATAATGGACAATTTATCTTCTCAAACTAGAATCAAGTTGGACAACTTGATTGAATAGTCGTCTATATAATTGTCTCGTATGCTTTTGTCGATATCCTTGTCATGACTTTTATACAAAAAATCTAATTTAGTGTCAATTTTTAATTTGAAATTTAATGATTCAC
>JANIJH010000225.1:2820801-2831004 GCA_024520975.1 Erythroxylum areolatum | reverse complement strand
AAATTATATTCATCCGTTGACACGTTTCTTCCTTATCCATAGGGATAAGATTGTCCATTTATTTATATTACCCCTTTCCTTGTTTCCATTGTTTATAATAATAAATTTTATTTTCCAATTCTATACTTAAATAAAATTATTAATTAATATAGTTAAAATAATTTATTTGTATATTTAAAATTGAGGTAATCAATTTTAATTTAATTTAATTTGATAATAATATTTGAAAATTATTTATAAAAATAATACTAATCTTCTCGTTCGAATATTATTCTTCATTATTAACAATTATGCTTACATCAAATAAATTATGTTTATAAACTATATATTTAGAATAATTAATTGTTAAATCAATAATTAAAAATAAAAAAGGGATCAAATCTAAAGTTAATTATTTGGCATAAACATTTTGTAATAGATTAAGGCATTGTTTACCAATTAGTTGATTAAATTTAACTGCTAGTTGATAATTGATTATATCAGTTAATTTGACCAGCGAATTGCATTAGCCGTTTGTTATAGATGTTTGATAAAATTAGTTGTTTATATATAAAATGAGTTATGAGAAGATGACTTTTAAAAAAGTTATAAGGACATGAATATTTTAGTAGCCATATATCTCTAGTTTAGTTTAAAGTTAAAATCATCTCATTTGGATATGTACATATCAAGTTATGGCTAAACTACAGATGTCTGTTTAGTGAAACCACTCTTTTTAAGAATTTCCAGGTCACTTTATTATTTTCATCTTAAACTCATCAATCAATCATTATCAATCCTTTTGTAATGAATTTAGATGATCGTGAAATTTGGTGGAGAGGAAAGACAATATGTGAGAAGTTTGTTGTTCAAATTTCAAGTTACTCGGAGGTCCGAATAAGAAATTATGGTCAAAAGAGTAAAGGATGTTCAAAACTGTCAAAAAATCTCTATACTCTCACTGTCACGTGCACGATCGTGCATTATCGGATATCTCCTCTCTATCATGATCGTGCAACTTTTCTAAAGTTCCTTCTGGCACGATCGTACAAGTCCTCTGGGATTTCCTCTCTGTCGCAAGCACGATCGTGACAGACGATCTTCCCCATATTTTGCGAAACAACATATTTTTTATCACTTCTTCATCTCTTTTGCTTAGACTATCATTTCTAACTTATGTCCTCATTATTTCCTTTTCATCCATACTTCCATTTCAGCTCAACTCATTCAAACACAAATCAAAATCTATAATTGAACATAAACATAAAAAACAGAACATATCATATATGCATATTCGTCATATTTTCTACGCTTCTTCATTTTCTTTAACACCTTCATTTCATCCATAACTATCACCTTAATCTTTCACATTTCAAGACATCACATTACACTAGCCTTTTGTTTAACTCCCACTCACTTTAATTCATCTTTATAATACTTAAAGAGATCCACATATATAAACAGTGAAAACATAGCATAAGCATATCATCTTGTCATGAAATTTTTGCACTTTGTTTACATTATCCTAATGATCTATCTCAAAAATCATCTCAACAACAACCTATGAAAGGTTAACCATCTCATATGCAAAAGTAAAACATTTATATGCACTGTGCATCATCCATGATGCACATGAATAATGACTACTATTCTCATGATCATATAATATCAATTAATCATCATATTTATTTTATATTCATACAATTCATAAGAATTAACATGTTATTGGGGGGAGACTTAGTCTCGGGTGTAGCTCATTAAGTCACCCCGTGCACACACAGGTTGTTATTTCATTTGCAGAAATTGTAAAAGAAGTGACTCCTTTGCTACAAAACCTCGTGTATTTTGTACGAGCATCTTATCTTATGGTTATAAAAACTCAGCTTTTGTCATATATGGAGAGTACTTGAGACAAATGAAAAAACTTTATATTCTTGAGGTTGAAGACTAAGAATCTGATCTGGTTTTATTCTAAAAACCAAGAAATGTGGGAGATGCAAGAAAAGAGCCAAGGAAAGCGAAAAATGAGATGACAAAAGAGTAAAATGTAAAAAGGGCAAAATCGATATTAAAATAAAAATCATCATTTGATTACGTTAAAACACTCTTGCAGAGAAGCTTCTTTACGATCAGCTGGTTAAGTTGAATTAGCCGACCTCTTAACTATTAACTAAACAACCCAAATAAATTTTTTACAAAGTCAACCACCTGAGTCAACCAACTATTTTTTAGCTGACGACGAACATTAATGTCCCGTACGAAATAACATATCCATATTGACATTCAAATGCGCATCATCATTAACTGCCTCGATCAGGTCCAATAATAACTCGCCAAGTGGCATTTGGACACGTACCCTCTGCATTGTGCCGCTATATATAACAAAGATGGAAACTACTTTCATCCTTGCCATTTTAGTTTTCTTCACAATCACACCTTCACGCAAAGAAAATGGAGCAGAGAGACACGAATTCCACGCCGGACGACGAGACCATAATTGCCGACCGCCGCATACGACGGCTTTCGCTTCACCTGGCACCGGTGGAACGTCCTCTGGACCAACTAACCATGTTAACATGTGCTAAGGCGACCAAGCTTTCGGTGGACACACAGAAATTGAGCGTGTACATGAGAGGGAAGCACAGGGACCTGCAGGAGAAGGTGTTTGAGTATTTCGTGTCCAGGCCTGACTTGCAGACCCCACTTGAGATTCCGAAAGACGAGTATAGAGAGCTGTGTTGGAGACAGCTCTCGGGTTTGGTGAGGGAAGCTGGGATTAGGCCTTTTAGGTATGTGGCGGAGGATCCTTCTAAGTATTTTGCCATTGTTGAGGCCGCTGGTGCCTTCGACATGTCGCTTGGGATTAAGATGGGTGTTCAGTACAGGTTTGTTCTTTTGCTGCATTGAGATCAGGATGAGTGATTGTGTTTGGGATATTCAGTTTTTGCTTAATACTTGGTTTGATCATTTGTTCGAGATGATCAAATTGGAGATTGGATGTTTGTTTTTAATGCGGTTCAAACGTATTTGTTAATATCGTGTCACTGATGTTTAGATATTGTTTGTGCAGTCTCTGGGGAGGCTCAGTTCTCAATTTAGGTACTAAAAAGCATAGGGACAAGTACTTTGACGGTATTGACAACTTGGACTATCCTGGTTGTTTTGCCATGACAGAGCTTCATCATGGTAAGTTTTCATTTTATTCTGCGGAATGAGATATCTGTTGTTGCGTCTTGTTAAGTTTCTTCTGCTTGTTATTGTGAGTGATCCATGATTCACCAATTTAAAACATTTTGTTTTTGGGGGTCTAGAGAGATTCAAACTGACTATTGGTTCTTTATACCATTTGAGAATGAAGCAAAGATAGAACATTACTAAGAGAAGATCAATTCCCTGAAGATGTATCTTACTGGCTCCTTGTGAACTGTTCTGAGAACGAATCTGATATAATTTGTGATTTTAGATTTGGAATGTAAAAATTAAAGATGTTACTGATATGGAATGTGATCTGGGTTTCATCTGTCAACTTTTTTTGTTGCAATTAGGAATGACTACAGGACGATTATGGTCATTCATTGTTCCTCTGCACTTCTGTTCTTTTATTGTGTATATGACTGTGCTCGTTTGAATAAATCTGTTTTTGACCTTGCATAGTGATTTAAGATTGAGAGTATGTATTTGACCTGATTTGCTTTATATATCTTAGGTTTCTCCTCTTTATTGTTTCTTTTTGAAGCACAATTATCCGTACTGGACTTTTTACATTTATGCTTACAGGTTCCAATGTTCAAGGCCTTCAAACCCTTGCAACTTTTGACCCAATTACAGATGAATTTATAATCAACACACCAAATGATGGGGCCATCAAATGGTGGATTGGCAATGCTGCTGTTCATGGAAAATTTGCCACTGTTTTTGCCAAGTTAATGTTGCCTACCCATGATGAAAAAGGGGTCTCTGATATGGGTGTTCACGCCTTCATTGTTCCAATAAGGGACATGGAAACCCACCAGACACTTCCAGGAATTGAAATACATGATTGTGGGCAGAAGGTTGGCCTGAATGGGGTAGATAATGGAGCACTGAAATTCAATTCAGTAAGAATTCCACGAGATAATCTTCTTAATCGGTTCGGAGATGTTTCACGGGATGGCAAGTACACCAGCAGTCTTCCTACCATAAATAGACGATTTGCTGCTACATTAGGGGAGCTTGTTGGTGGACGTGTTGCCCTTGCATATTCTTCGGTCAGTGTTTTGAAGATTGCGGTAATAATTGCTACCCGATATTCTTTATTGCGACAGCAGTTTGGCCCTCCCAAGCAGCCTGAAGTCAGTATAATTGATTATCAGTCTCATCAGCACAAGTTAATGCCCATGCTGGCTTCAACTTACGCATTCCATTTTGCCTCTGTGCATTTGGTGGAGAGGTATTCTGAGATGAAAAAGACTCAGGACGAGCAACTGGTTGGAGATGTTCATACGCTGTCTTCAGGTCTCAAGGCTTATGTGACATCATATACGGCAAAATCACTGAGCATTTGCAGGGAAGCATGTGGTGGACATGGATATGCTGCTGTCAACCGGTTTGGGAGTTTGAGAAATGATCATGACATTTTTCAAACATTTGAAGGAGACAACACAGTTCTGTTACAGCAGGTTGTGCTCAAATCTATTACATTACTCGTTGCTTTAAAATCAAGTGTGATCTAATAGCTTATTTATGGCATCATTCATTTATCCAATTTAGAGAGTTGACTCTGGTAGGTTTGAATAATTAGATAGATCTAGGGCAAGAGTTGATACTCTGCATCTACCCTCAACCTGAAAAGGCAATGGGTTTGAAGAAGCCGTTTGAAGAAGTATAGCAGCTAGAATCTTGTGGTCATCTTTGTAGCATGTTCCTTGAGGTATATAATTACAACTAGAGTAAGCCCTGGAGGCTTTCCCGTCATATTTCTAGTTATTCAAAAGCTCTGGAATTAGGTCATCTCATGGATGGTATATTTCAAGAGTACGTGAAGCTATTATTTGCAGATTGGAATGCTGGTTGACGTCAATCACTTAGGATGGTATTGATTGGGTTCTTCCTTAAAAATTGCAGCTCGATGGTAATCCTGAATTTAATTTGAACAGGCAATTATGAATGCATTATTCTCTTTTTTTGAAATCTTTGTTTTGGTTTTGTTGGAGCCTTTCTGAAGTAGTGTTTATGGAAATTATGATTAAGAAGCTTCTTTATCTAGCCACTTACATGAGAAGTAATCTGGCACTGAATTTATCTGATGATTTAATTGTAATGCAGGTAGCTGGCTTTCTTTTGAAGCAATATCAGGAAAAGTTCCAAGGTGGGACTCTGACAGTTACATGGAACTATTTGAGAGAATCTATGAACACATATCTGTCTCAGCCCAATCCTGTAACTGCACGCTGGGAAGGTGAAGAACACTTGCGAGATCCTAAATTCCAGTTGGATGCCTTCAGAGTAAGTTCTGAATTGATGATGCTATGTCTGAAAAATGCTGCAACTGGTAGAACAAGGTACCTGTATTTACAACTTTTATTACTGTTTATGTTTCAGTATCGAACATCTAGATTGCTTCAGAGCGTAGCTGTACGACTTCGGAAGCACAGCAAAACTCTTGGTGGCTTTGGTGCTTGGAACAGATGCTTGAATCACCTTCTCACACTTGCAGAGTCGCATATCGAGTCGGTCATCCTTGCAAAGTTTATTGAAGCTGTACAGAAGTATTTCCTAATCCTGGAATCAGAAATTCTCTCTATCTAATTTATGCTGTTAATTTGCTGCTGAACCTGTCTTTACTATGACAGCTGCCCTGATCCATGTTCTAGAGCTGCTTTGAAACTTGTCTGTGATCTGTATGCCTTGGACCGAATCTGGAAGGACATAGGGACCTATCGTAACGTTGACTATGTTGCTCCAAACAAAGCTAAGGTATTGATATGCACAGAATCACAAGGTCGCAGGATTGCTTTCCTGTTTTTCACATGATAATAAGAAGGAATAGGAATGTTAAAGAATATTTTCCTCTTATGCAGGCAATACACAAACTTACTGAGTACCTGAGTTTCCAAGTCAGGAACATTGCAAGAGAGCTCATAGATGCATTTGATCTTCCACACTTCGTTACTCGTGCTCCGATTGCCATGCAGTCAGAAGCTTACAGTCAGTACACACAGTATGTCGGTTTCTAGTTTCAAGAGAACAAAATCTCAACAACCGAGAAATTCAACAGCTCCTTATGAGGAGTTTTGCTTGAAGGGTTAGTATACAGCTTCTCTCAAACCTTACTCTGAACACTCATGTTGGAAGAATAAAGGAATTATAGAACTTCCATGTACATCAGTACATGTCATTGTGATACGTTGGACAGAAATATGTAACTTAACGATTCTTTTTGGAAAGCCCAATGGTAGTTGTTAGTGAACTCACCCTTAGTCGGTCTTCCAAGGCAAAAAAAAACTTGTTTTTGAGTTATATGGATCATGCTAGCTTCAAGAATGTGTTGTTCAAAAGAATTATGATTTTAGTGTAGGAGACCAAGTGATACGTTGGATTAAAGTTTTAAAGAAATTTGCAAGTTGCTCATATGCAGAGTACTACAGAGAACAACTGAGGAAAAAACAGCGCACTGTTGCTAACTATGATTAAGTTATATTCTGCACTAATCAGAAATATCTGTTTTTTTCACATGAAGTCTTTGAAACAACACTTTGACATATACATGTTTCTATTTCAATCTCCAACCACAGACTTAGAAATGATTATATATCACACAGATGAAAGCTCTAATATCTCACTGGTTTGTAATTCAAGTATGCCATCTGAGCTGCCTCACCTTTCTGTCTGATATCCTCGTACATCTTAAGTGATGCCTCAGAGAACTTATTCAGTCTGTCAAGAACCTTTGTCAAACTAGCATGTATACAGCACAAATTTGTTGATATGTTGGAATTCTTCTCATCCTCTTTGCCCTCAGATTCTGCGTTGTTCGGATCGATTACTTTCTCCTCAGTTTGTGTCTGGTCTGCGTGTTGCTCAATTAAATGGTTCAGATCATCTAGGAAGGCCTTAATGGCATTTCCGAGTTCTTCAGACGGCAATGCTCTTATTCCTGCGGACCAGTCACGGCATAGAACAAATATAGGAGGGGCTAGGAGCCGACGTGGGGAGAAAGGCCTCCTGTTCTTGGAACGCTCCTGTGGCAGCAAAATGCAATTCTGCAGCCACCCATTAAGAGCTTCAACATAGGATGCATGGCTATTAACCCAATTGGCGAAGCTCAAGCCAAACCACTCGATCTCCTGCTGAAGCTCAGCCATGATTTGTTTACGAGTATCTCCCTGTGGAATTCCTGTGGTGCTCCGTGAGTGGTATGCCAACGAGATGGTTATGTACTGTGTATGATGACATTCAAGCATGGCCTTCCACATTCTGATCAATCTGCACACGTTTATTGATCATAAATCTGATAATTCCAATGAACTAATTAATCATACCCAGTACAGGGATTTAGTCCACATCTTTAGAACATCAAGGTCCCTAACTTCTCTTTTGGTTTGTAAGGAAGTTTATAGGATCCACAAACATTTGAATCCCAGTGGAAGAGAAGGCATTTTTACCTTCTCCACCACTGAGTCACAAGCTCATCCATAGAATCAGTAAATTAAGGTCAGAACAATGAGATAGAATATATATGTCATAGTTCTCAGTTCCCCAACTCACCCCTGAATCAGCTCTAGAATTTGTGGCTGCAACTCTTCATCTCTCATTTTCTCAATCCGCTTAGATATTGATTCTACAGAATGAATTGCAACTCTTATCCGAGAATGCAAGTCCTTCACAACTGCTCGGGTCTTGTCCATGACATTAGGACTAAGATCCTTGGCAAACTGGTGCCTAAGTTGGTCACACTTTCGATCATACTCTTTCCTGATAGATTCACTGGCCTGCAGAAATTCGTATCAGAAGTAAGCACATAAAAGAGGTGCAACATAAGCCATTATTCATGACATTTTGATAAACTATAAGACCAAATGCTGGACATAAACTATAAGACCAATGCTGGACATTAGATCTTCAAAAGAATGAAAAGAACAACTCTAGACTTTGTGAAAAGATACCTTAACTTCGTCATGGAGTTTTCTTTCCCAGGCATACAGTCGGTCGAGTGTGGAGGAATGACTACCTGCAATCATGCAGAATTCTTCCATAAAATCACTACCACTGTCGGACACATCATCTTTTGTTGTCGTAACAAGTGGACTTTTCGATGAAGATGACCTTGAAGATGTTGTTCGCTTCCAGGTAATGACCTTAGTGGCATGCTCCACAGGTTCTGCAACAGTATTGAAGAATTTACATAACGAAAAAACAGAGAGGAAAATAACTTTATATGAATGCACGAAAACAGAAACATTCCAAATCCAAACAAGTTCCCCTGCTGGTTAGAAGGTAAACATCTACCTGCTATGAAAAATGTAGGGTTGTAGGTGTTCTTTACTTCAACCCTACATTACTTCAACCCTACATTTTTCACGTCAAGCGTGACTTATGGAAACCTCGAACTTACCATGAGAAACAAGAGCATTATTACCGCGACAGCACACAAGTGGCAAAGCAGCTAACATGTCTAAGGTGGATGTGCTCCCTGCAAGAAACAAAGTAGTCCGAGAGTATTAGGAGAAAGGTCCACATAAAAAGATAACCTTTTCACCACCAACAGTTTGTAAATAAAGATACCAAAGTCATTAACTGTTTAGTCATGCACCAAAGTAACTCTACCTTTTGCCTCTGAATATCCAACTCTGATGTTGCTTGCTTCAAGCATCCTGGCCACTTCCTTGCCAGATTCTGAGGCTCTAAAGAATCGGTGTTCGATATCCTTTATGCTCGAAAGAAAATCCTTGGCTCTATGGGTAATATATTCTGATGGATCTTCCCTGTCAGCAGATAAATATTTTGCTGCGCCAGGTTTCTCCCCCTTAGAACCTGATTGCTCAAGAACCAGACCGCCACCATTTTGCACTGTTTCTGCTATCCTCACTTGGCTATCAAGTGCTTGTCCTGTAGAACCTTTAACTCCCATCAATTTATTAGAAGGGGCCTTACCTTCTACTCTTGTACCAAAATTTCCATTTGAAGTTGCTTTCATTTGCATATCAGAGATTTCAACACTTTTTTCCTTTCCCTGAGGTCTCAAGCTTCCTTCTTGTAATTGTGTCTTCCTTTCTAAACCAGTATTTGGGCAGTTTCCCTTTACATCTACCACATTTTGGTGAACACCAAACTTTTCAGTGTTAAACTCAGTCCACCCTCCCATATAATCAAAATCCATATTCAACTCATTGTGCCCAATAAACCTGAAGCTGTCACAATTATCACTAGGATCAAAATAATCCCAAGATCTACCTAACTCGAAAGGAGGTGGAGGTGGCGGAGGCGGCATTGGCATGGAGAATCCAAGACAATCATCCTCCACAAGACCATCAACACAATTATTGTTCAAGTCAACTTTAACAGTCACTGCATTAGTACCACCACCAGCTTTCATGTAATTCATATTCACAACCTGAGGAGAAACAGGGCTTTCGTTGTGCAATGGTGAATCCGGGACCTCTGCATTGTGGGAAGGAGAGGGAGAGGGGTACGAGGAATGTGATGGAGTCTTGTCAAGCTCAGTGGCTGACGTTGTAGATAGAGAGGACTCTGTTACAACTTCAGCCTCAGCAAACCTTCGCAGAGCTATTCCAACGTTCTTAAGAGAACTAACGTAAGAGACATGAGCTGCTGCAAGATTGTACCTTGAATCAATTGCTTGCTTTATGAACTTCATGCGTTCTCTGCATAGACGCAAAGCGTCATTTCTATCGGCTTTTGAGCTCGCTGAACCCATTTCTTGGAGTGACTATTAGGTGGAGCTTCACCAAATCAACTCTGGCTTTTGGAAGCTAAGTATCTATAGATGAAAAACGAGCTTGAAGAACCAAAATTTCACGAACTATCCAGCCCAGTTCATCAGAGTATCTGCATTTCTCAATATCAAACAGAAGTCTCTTAAAAATGGCCCTGTATGAGCTCAATATATCCACCAAGAGTTCGAACAACCCAACTCTTCACAAAAAGTAAAGCATTTAATTTCTCAAAAAAAGAAAATTTCAGACTTGAACAAACTCACAGACACAGCAAAACAGTATAAACGAT
>JANIJH010000225.1:2799703-2813323 GCA_024520975.1 Erythroxylum areolatum | reverse complement strand
TTATTCACCACTACCATTATAAGAATAGCTAAAGATAGGGGAAGAGGTATCTTTAGATATTATGCAAATTCAAGAATAACTAAACTTTAGGGTTATCTATTCCTTATAATTTTTTCAACCAAACAAAGTAACAACTTATTATCAAGAATAGATAAGGAATGAAATAGTGATTCCTTTTAATCAAACACCTAATAATTGTATTCATCCTCTAAAAATTTAGGATAAAATAACGAATTTTCTATGTAGTTTAAGTAATATTTTAAAAAGTAATTTTTAAAATTTTCAAAAAAATCATCATACTTTTTGATATTACTAAAAAAAATTCTTATCCTTTCATTCAAAATTAATAAGAAAATACACATGATATGAATATGATACGTAGATTAATCAGCTGTAAAATGAATTAACCAAATTCTTAAACTTCACTTTAAACTAATTAAACTTAAATAAGATTATTATAATAAATTATTATTTTATATAAAGATTAATCACTTTATATTAAATTTAACATTATATTGAATTGATATACCAGTATCATTTGATTATTTCGTATATAATGTTCATTTTATAAGTTTTTGCTATTATTCTTAATAAAAACTTAAAAGGATTTTTTATAAAATTCAAAACCACAAAAAGTTTTTCAAAAAACCTTAAAAAATTTACAGTTTTTATAAAATTACTTAAACTAAATAGAACTCTCCTGTCTTCTACTCAGAAATCTATACAAAATCTGGGCTTTTGTCTTCTTGAGAACAGCCCATGGAATTCAGGAGAAAGTGAGTTATTGGAAGAAGAAAAAGTATTGGAATCCATAATTGATGTCTGGTGTGGGGATGCCCTTTTCTGGGCTCCCAATGATGTGCCTGATGAGTGCATATAATAATTGCTTTGCACACAAAAACACATAAAAAACAGTGGGACTAAGATGGTAGGAGGAGGGAGGGACTGTGTCCTTTATGCACCTATCATTGTAGCTTTGCCTATAATTCCTTTTAAGTTGGTATGGTAGGAAACATCCATTATTACACACCTCATCTCATGTTTCCTCCTTTTCCTCTTCATCCAAGCACTTGTGCTTGCGTGCCCATTTCCATGTTAGCGATCAAAATCACATCTCATGTATCCACACGAAATCATCTGTCCCAAAATAGTGTTTTAATCTTGTGTCCACATATTTATCAGTCTGTTACATAAATGTATATATGAGATTGATTAGTACAGAGTTGAAACTAATTAACAGAAACAGAAAATCTAGTCCCTTATATATTAACCTATACTTTACACATTTTCCTACATTCGACTATATTTTGTTTAATTTGTGTAATAAATTCCATCTAAGCTCGACTAGATAATAGTGATTAAAGTTTTATAATAACATAATTTAAAGTGAAAAATCTTTTGATTTTTTTCAATTCGGTACTTAAATTTAAAATTTTTTTCAATTAAGTGATCAACTTTTTATAACTTTAACAATTAAATTCAAAACTTGTAAAATTAAGCATTCACATGAATTTATTAAAAAAAATCATAAACATATACTCCATAACCCCATAACTATCCTAACAAACATTTTGAATTTAAATTGTTAAAATAAAAATAGTCTCTTAAAATAATTTAAAATTTTAAAATTTAAGTATTAAATTGAAAATTTTAAAAATTTTAGTACTTTAAAATCTAATACTCCTAAAATTTTACATAAATAATTTAATAAATTAAGTGTATTTGAATCCAATGACATAGTTAGTTGTGATTGAAGCAGGCATGTTTATAAAATTTGAAGTTGTTAGCTCACATGCATGACAGGGGACCCCAATAATTGACAGAAAGTCATCTCAATAATTTGTAGAAAAGCTTGAGAGTTAAGTGTGCTAATTTAATAATTGATGCATTAAATACAGAGAATGGCCAAGAAAATTATTGTTCTGGTGAGTCATCAAACTAAGAATAGAATAGAGCAGGTGACCGTTTTTATCATATAAATATTTGTTAAAGGAATGCTTCCAACTGAGCGAACCATTAACTCTATAAGATAAAAAGTTTATAATTTAAAAGGTTTAATTAGTATTTGATTGTTGTAAAATTAGTTAAAGATTAAATATGATTAAAGAAAAATATCTTTATCCATCGAAATTTAAAGTTTAATAAAAAAAGAAAAATATTAAATAAAAAGTGATCTGTTTATTTTTATTTATAAAATCTTATTAATTTACGAAAAATAACCAATTAATTAATAAACTGATGAGTCTTTAATAATAAAGATTGTTAAACTAATTTGAATCAAAAAATAAAAAACCGAAACAAAAAATTATCTTATTTAAGGTTTTCACTGTTATATCTACTTAATTGATTCGATTTTTAGAACATTTATTTTGTGTAATCTTTTGAAGCGAATATAAAAAATTGAAAAGCAGCATAAATAATATAAGGCTATAAGCTAATCAATAGTATTATTAAATATAAATTATATTTTTAGAAGTTAAATACTGTAAAGAATTCATTATTAACTTTGAAGGGCATCATCGTAAAGGAAATTACAAAATGTTTTTAAAGTCACGTTCTTATAAGTTATTTTATATATAAACAACTAATTTTACTAAACATTTATAACAAATAGCTAATATAATTCATTGGTCCAATATGTTGATATAATTAATTATCAGTTAACAACTGATGTAATCAGTTGATTGCTAACTAGGGTCTTAATATCTCTTATAGATCCAAAGGCATCAAATTTTTTGTATAACTTGAGATGTTTATGTTCAAAAACGATGTAGTGTTATGTGTAACATTACACTAACAAAACGTATGTGAAATCGAAACCTTAATTATTTGACAACGACACAACACACACTAGTGATAAAAACATTCCCTATATCAGTCGAGAGCTGTAATTAAAATTACACCCGTTGAAATTGAAAAACAGGTGAGTTACTGTTTGTTTGACAGTGATCAAACGATTTTACGCCCGATCGTACATAGAAAGCGTGGAAACACAGAACGTATGAACAATAAATGTCAAGCTTTCACAAGAAGTGACAGAGACTTTTGTTGGGTCCGTTCCATTGTCCCCTATGCTCACCGTGTACGCCTGGTCTTTGTTCATTCACTCCTCAGCTCTCACACTATACGTTTTAGTGCTCGTAATGTATCAATCTGACGTGACTTAAATTGATAATTGGCCAGTAGAATTTGATCAAAGGATGAGTATATCAAATTGATATAGTTTAATTAATAATTGACGAGAAAGAATGATATTAATTTGATATGACTTAAGTGATAATCGAGTAAGATGGATCGTAAATTAAGTAAATTTTGAATTATTTTTTTTAGATAAAATCTAACTCAGATAAGTATGCTTTAGTGCTTTAGTGTTTACATTATGTCAATTTAACATGACTTAATTAATAAGTAAAGATAACAATGAGTTGAATTGGGTTTGAGTTATTTTTTTAAATAGAGTCTAACTCGAACAGGTATGGTTTAGTGCTTATAGTTAATCAATTTAACATGACTTAATTGATAATTGGCAGGTAAAGAAGATAATGAGTGGAGTCGGGTCGAATTAATTTTTTAAATAAAATGTAATTTGATCGTGTCAAAAATTAAAATGATATTATTTTTTGATAAGCTTAATTATTAATAGTTAAATATAAAAAGATTTTTTTTCGACTTAATTTAGAATAAATAATATCCAAATTACCATCTTTAGCAAAGTCTTTAAATTTAAATTCAATTCAATTAAAATTTTTGTATACTTTGAATCTTAAGTCTTCACACTTAAAACATTATTGTTGCAAAAATATTTGGTCCACAATCCTTTGGGTACAAATTAACAAGTCAAGAGATATTTGCCTTTGGATTTGGACAGAACTTCAGAAGTTACGGGTGACTTTCCTGAATAAGACTTATGCTAATGTGATATATAATGAATTAAATAGTGCGACATATAAATCAAGTAAAAAACTTGTTTTTACTGATTTAACATATTTATCCGATGTTTAAAAAAAAAATCAGAAGTTAAACTAATAAAATAAGAGATTAAATGTTTAAAAGATTCGGCCGGTATTAGACTATTATAAAATTGGATAAAGATTGAATAAAATTAAAGAATTTGAAATACAATTGAAGAAATTGTTCTTATTTAACGAAAATTTAAAAAAATTGTTAAATAAAAATTAATTGATTTATTTTAATTTATAAAAACTTATTAATTTACAAAAGTTTATCAATTAGTTAATAAATTGATTAGTTTTTAACAACAAAAATTATTAAAATAAATTGAATCGAAAAATTAAAAACTGTTACGACAAGTTGAACTGTTCAAAATTTTTACGATCGAATTTTTTAATCATTGTATTTATCAAATATCCAACGAGTGCTTATAAATTAGTAACATCAATAAAAATAATGTTTATATCAATAAAAACAATATTTCGAAATGAAATATATACGAGTTTTAAAATCTTAATAACTAAATTAAAAAATTTAAAAGTTTGACAAATTTTTTAAATTTCAAAATTTTACATGTTTTGAATTTGTTATATCTCATAAAAACGAAGAATATTAGCATATAAAATATTATTTAAACATAGAAATATATTTTATGACCAATTATTAGTAATAATTTATGATCAAGTTTATTGTAAGTGATAAAAAATAATTTTAATAAAATAAAATAATGTTTATTTGGCAAGGTTGATCATGATCACCGCTAATAATCAGTCCTTAAAGATATTTATAAATAAATTAAAAAAAGACAAACACAAAAAAGTAAAATAATGAAAAGTGACATAATCTATGTTCATATAATAATAATAATAATAATAAATTAAAAAAGAAATAGATGGGTTAAGTAAAGGAGGCAGAGAAGCGTGACGTGGTGTTCTTAGGACCCGGTGCCCGCAAGCAACGGCCAAGATTCGCTCCGAGGCTCCTCCACTCTCTTTTATCATCCCCTACCTTTCATTCCCTCTTGCTCTTGCTCACTCATTCACTGACTCATCTCATCCCCACTTCATCTAAGTCCTCTCTTGTTCTTCCCTCTTTCACTTTCTCAGCAAACAAGCAAGATCTAGCAAGCTATCTAAAGATAATATGTTGCTGGGAAAGCGTCCACGACCACCCATCAGAAGAACCACTAGCATGACTGGCATCACCGTCGACTCTTCTTCTTCGCCGCCGAGGTCTGATCAGACCGAAACGGTACCGGTGGTTGGTCAAGAATCAGGAGGAGGGCAGTCTGTGAGTCTTTACAACTTTAACGACAAGGACGTTATGAGTGGTATAAGTTTCGGTAATAATGAGGTAGTTCTGTACGATGAGTACGATGATCAACGGTCCTTGGCTTCCATGGTGTTGTCTCCGAGGTACTACCACAGAACCAGTGGTGCTTTTGAGGAGACTGCTCATTTTCTGAGAACTTGTGGCCTTTGCCAACGCCGTTTGGCTCCTGGGAAAGATATTTACATGTATAGGTATGTCTGTGAAGCTTATTGTATAGTTCTCTTTCCTCCATGAACGTACGTTCTTATATACATCTAAGGTTCACCATGTTCTTCAAGGTTTTTTCTCGGGAAATTGATAAATTCCCAGAAAGTTATAGCTTTGGAGATTGGTAGATGGAAAGTTCTGTTCTTGTTTAGGTTTCTTGCAACTTTAGGGTGGATTCAAGCAATTTTCATTCCAGCCTTTTGATTTAGCTGGACTCTAAAGCAAGAGCTTTTTTTTTTTTTGGCTGATATTGATTAGACTTTTTTTTCTGATGAATCTTGTTTCTGCAGGGGTGATACAGCTTTTTGTAGTTTAGAGTGCAGAGAACAACAGATAAAACAAGACGAGAGAATAGAAAGGCGCAATAACAATATTATGGCAACTAGGAACGAAGATCAGGGACATGCATCAACAGGTTCAAAGGCTTCTGCTAAAACTGAGAGTACTGTGGCTGCTGCTTGATGCTTATGGTCAGTCGATCGTATATTTCTGGGTGAGAGAGGCAACAATGGCGGATGAAAAATGGAGCCATTTGTTGGTTTAGCCTTTCATGCTCCTCCATAAATGCTCATAACTCCCAATAACAACCGAAATAGTGCAGTATATTACTATATTTATCAGCTACCGACTATATTCTGTAAAACCGTCCACTGTAATTTTAAGAGAAGAATTGAATCCTACTTATTAGTTGGAACCTACATAATATATAATCATCATTTTACATACACGAGATTGACAAATTTAGTTTAGCTTGATATGAAATTAACGAGTAATTATGATAATCACAAAGACTACTAAAATAATCACTCTTTCTTTTCTCATAAATTAATGACTTTGGCTATTACGATGTTATCCCAAAAGTGAAAGCGTATGACGACCGTAAATTATCTCGATAGGCAAAAATATTACGGACGAGGCGAGCAACGAAGAAGCAGATTATATAATAATATTTCGGACTTATTTGACAATCCGGTGATTGTATTAACTGTTAGTTAATGGTTGATTATATAATCTGATTTAATCAATGGATTGCATTAGTTATTTGTTAGAGATCTTTAGTAAAAATAGCTGGTTAATATTAATTGTTTATGTATAAAATGACTTATAATGATATAACTTTAAAAAATAATAAAAATATAAATATTATATATCTTAGTATTTCGTTGAATATTCTTATAAGAATTTAAATTTTAGAGAAGTCATATTCACATAAACTGTTTCATCATCTACAAAAAATTTATACAACTTTTTCTATTTTTATTTTTATTTAAGATCAATATTTTATTTCTAACCTATTACTGTAAAAAAATAATTATAAGAACAAACATTGTTCTTAAAAACGTAAATATCTATGAACCTCAATTATATTGTCCTACTTTTCAGAAATTGTTGTATATTAGAACTAACAAAAATTAAGTATGACTCGTGTGATACTTAATTGCAACTTAATCAATAATACAATTTAAACAGTAAGATCTCACGGAGCTTAGTAATAAAATTTAAAGGACACAATCGACTTTTAATATTTACAATTTTGGCTATTGGCAGAAAACACTCTTATGTAGAAGCGTTTTCAGTTTTGAATGTTTGTTTTAAATCAGCCAATAAATCTGCTACTCTCCAAACACTTTTATTGTTGGACATAATACACCAAAACTATAAAATTTTCCATTTTACAAGAGTATGAGAAAGGTATAAGCTCTTTTGTATTTTTACAAAGAGGTTACATATATATATATATATATATATATATATAGACTTATACTTTGAATCAACTTGAATGGTCCCCAAAGGAAAAAAAGGAAAATGACAAACAAGATATGATAACGACTTTTTTTGTAGAAAAAGTGAGTATTTAATTTGGTGATGCGTAAGCAGGTAGCTAGTAATTTTAGTGGGTAGCTTTTGGAAGGCATGAAAAGGACATTAACGTTTGTAAAGGGAAACAAATGTCCTGCTACCTTTGGAGCCACTATACAAGAAAACTACTTCCAATCAATAATGCCATCACCACGTACAGATTCCACTTAAATTTTTATGGGTCATTTCAATTAATTCTACCAGCTCATATTTGATTTAATAACAATTCTTAGGAAAACCTTTTTTCTTAAACATCGGATAAAAAATAACATCGAAATATATATAATATGAATATTAGAGATAAATTAATTAGATGTCACTAATACGATAATTTAACTCAGTTTTTAAATCCGACCTGATCCAATTACACGATATTTAAATTAATAGATTAAGATAATTATAATGAATAATTAATTTAAATAAGATTTAATTAATTCAGTTCTAATTTAAGAGTTGGGTTAAATCATTATATAAATAGCATTTGCTTAATCCATATTGGATTAATTTGAATTTAACTTTTTAATAAATTGATAATTTATCTTTAAAATTGAATCTCAATTTTCTTTTCAAGATAAATTAATAATAATTATCTAATCAAACATATTTTTTAATGTGAGATTGAATAATAATAATAATTATTATTATGTGAGATTGAGATGTATTACTTTTTTTCTTCTTTTTCATTTTAGTTTTAAAAACACTTGGATGAACTCAGGAATCTAATGGCAACATCAGCTGGCTGTATAATTTTGGAGGAATTAGAAACTGAAAGAGATTCATTTGGAGCTTTTATTGATTGATTTGATAATTAATGTAAAGTCCCATACCTTTTTTTGTCACTTTGGGGACCACCTTCATATACAGTCCTTAATCTTCCAGTTGGCTCTATAAATATTTTGCTTGGTTGCTTCCTTTTTTTAAATATATATATATACACACGGAGCTAACCAATAACCTCCTAAATTTTAAAAAATTAAATATTTTATATTTTAAATATATATATATATATAAGGTCAGAATTATTTGAAATTTAGCGGTGTACTGAGCCCTTCAAAATTTTAAAAAATTAAATATTTAAACCCTCCTATTTTAAATTTCTGATTTTGTTATATATATAATATCTTTTTCCTTCCTTTTTCGACTCATATTTCAAAATCAAAATATTGAAATAAATCACTAATCTTTGATCCGAATATTCGGATAATTCTTCTGACCAAACAAGTAATTATTAGTAAAGTTGTATGTATATATATATATATATATATATATATATCTTTTCTTCTCTTTTTTCGATTTATATTCCAAAATTAAAATATTGAAATAAATTACTAATCTTTGATCCGAATACTCGAATAACTCTCCTAACCAAACAAGTAATTATCAGTAAAGTTGTTCAAATATGAAAAATTGTATATATATGTGTGTGTGTGTCCAAGTGTAGGAATTCTGTTTGATATGAACTGCTGTGAGTATTATAAGAAATTTGTTTTTATGTAATCTCAACATCAGATGAGTAAGGCCAAGCTAGCTTTTGTCTGCTCAACCAGCATGTATCAAAATCAGATGAACCACTTTCTTGGACCAATTATGGTAAGAAACCTACGGTGTACTTATTTGATGCGTATGAAGAGACAGGAATAGGTATGAAATGAAAAATAAAGCTTGATAAGAGATTATGATTGGATAATCTATACTTTTATTCCTAATTTTTAGACATTTCTCCATTCCTCTCCGTCATGAGAGGAATGAGATCATTCCTCCAATATTGTAATTAAAATATAATTAATTATATTTTAATTAATTATAATTAAAATATAATTAATTAATTAGTTACAATATAATTAATTAATTATTTACAATGTAATTAATTAAAATATAATTTATTCATTAATTAAAATATTGATATTAACTAATTAAACTATTATAATTAATTAATTAATTACATTATAAATAAATAAATAAAATTTTATTTCTCAACAGGTTTTACAATCCAACAATTATTAATGGTAATGGTAATCATTCATTTATCTTAACTAATCATTATAATTATAATGATAATATTCATTCATATTTTTTTATATATTTATTTTCGTTCTTATTACTATTTTCTTATACGAACCAAACGTCTCCTTTAATGTCAATGACAGGGAAATAGGACAAAAGATACATGTGATTTAAGTAATTTTTTAAAAAAATATAATTTTAGAATTTTTTGGTTTTTAATTTTATAAATAGTAGTAAAAATATGGGACATGAATATTATATATAGATCAATTAAATACTACTCACATAATAATTCAACATAACTCTTATACCTAACACGAATTAATTAAACTTAATCTAAAATGATAATTTATTATAGTTATTTTAGAGTTAATTTTAATTAGTACATATCGGATTGAAGAGCTGAACTTGATGATCGTGGTACGAAGCTGGGTTAATTCAAGTTATTAATTATTATTTTTATTTAGTAAGCAAGCTAAATTTGAAGCTCGTATGAAAAAGAATAGCTTAATTTATGTATATTTTTTTAATTCTTTATAAAAATAACTATATTGAAAGGTTTATTCAATACGTATATTTTTATTTTTCTTCAATCTTTAATCGATTTTATAATAGTCTAATATTAGTTAAATCTTCTAAACTTTAAATTTTCTATCTTACCAGTTTAACTCGTGATCCGACCTTGAAAACATTGATACGATGACATTTGGAGTTCAACTACACTCTTTAAAGAATTATCTACAGAAAGAAGATGTCTCAAATTAAGTATCATTTACAAAATTTCTTTATATACATATCACCTCCCAACTCCTATTAAATTGAGTGCTAAACTGTCTTTATTGGGAACACTTTCGATAGTTAAACTTAAGATCAACCGAACAAAAATATTCTAAGTTTAGTCTACCTCAAAACTAAAGATAATTTCACTGTACTTACGTAGTTTGTCTGTTCAATTATGCGAACCAAACATAAGAGTACACAAAAGGTCCGTTACTTGACTTGTTCAATTCCCACAGATTACGCTTTAATTAGTTAAATAAATAATGATACCAACATTAATTATCCCCCCTGTCAACTCTTGCATAGGTCACAACAGATTCCAAAACATTATAAAACAAAGCTTAATAGATACGTAGTGAATTGTTTACTATGTGTCAATGGCCCTCTAGTTCCTTCACCGGCTTCCCAATAATGCAAGAAAATAGAATCAGTTCGTATAATTATTAAAGAGAATAGGTATTTTATATAGTCTAATCTTTTGTAAGAGTTCACAAAAAAAGTCTGAATTTCGATATAATTACAGAAATTATCAATGTTTTAAAAGTAGACTCGAAGTTAAACTCAAAAAATAAGAAGTTTAAGGTTTAAAAAATTCAGCCGGTATTAAATCGTTATAAAACTTGTTAATAAAATTGAAGAATTTGAAATATGATTATACTTATTTATCGAAAAATTTGAAGATTAGGTAAAAAAGGAGATTATTACATAAAAATTGTTTGATTTATGTTATTTATAAGAAATTATTAATTTATAAAAATTGATTAATTAATTAATAAAATATTCAATTTTTAATAACAAGAGTTATTAAAGTAAATTGAACTGAAAATTTTGAAAGACATTCAATTTCTAACAATTTTTTTTAGAATTTACAGTAAGTAACTAAGTATTGAATATTTCGAATAAATCAATTAACGATTTATAATTAAATGCCCTTAGGAGTTGGTCGAGTTAGTGAAGTTGAGGGATGGGGTCAAAAGGTCTTTTCTTCAATTTCCCCTACTTACAATCTCTCAATCGAATCTGTCGTACAAGGCTTACCTAGTGTGGAGTATCCAATTGACGTGATTTGTAAACTATTGCGTCAATCTGGAGATTTACTCAGTGTGCATTTAAAGGATAGCGGTTGCAAGTTCCTCCATTTCCAAAAAAAGATTTAGAATTAAATAATAAGTTCAATAATATATTATTTGAATTGTCATGTTTTGAATCATTAAAATAAGGGAAAATTTTATCTTTAATTATAATTAGATTAAATATGTGATTTGTACTTTAATGTTTTACAACAAAACTTGAGTAACTTCTTTTCGTTGCCTCTATTATGCGACTTTACATCTTAACCTTAACATCACCAAAATAATACTCATTACACTTTAAAAGTAATAACAAAGATAATAGTAGATGTTAATGTAAAACTTACACCTTTGATAAATATTTAAATAAATTATTTTAAAGATCACGTAAGTGTCTGATAGATCCAAATTATTTACTTGTGACATGATACGGTCTAAATTTATAACCTATACTCTAAAAACTATCAAAATTTTAACTCAAATAAGATTTAAGGTGTTACCAATATCATTTAAAGTCATGTAATACTATAGATTTCGTCATAGACTAAGTTAAACTTTTTAAAAGATGTTACGAACAATTTGTACTTTTGTTAAATTTTTTAAGATTGAGTTCAAATAAACAGAGTACATGTAAACCTAAATGAGGTTCTATCCTAAAACCAATTGGTGATAAGAGGAGGAACTCACTAGGTTTATATGCACGCTCAAGATTATATATATTCTTTTTATGCAGGATTAACTCTCATTTATATTTCAACACGCCCTCCTTACTTGTGAACTAATTTAAGGTCAACACTTGACACAATATATCGTGTCGAGATGGTAACGACTGATCCAAGAACAATCTGCTTTGATATCACGTTAAATTTTATAAGATTAAGCTTAAATAAACCGAGCACATACATGCTAAAATGAGGTTCTATCCTAAAATCAATTGATAATAAGATGGATAATTCACTTGACTTATATGCATACTAAAGGTCATATATTCTTTCTATATGGAATAAACTCTCACTTATATTTCAGCAACTTTATGACATTATGATTATAATATTAGACCTTTAAATTAGTAGGCACATAAAGGATACCACATGTTCTACCAAACTTTTACCAGCACACTAAATGGACCCATAGTTCTACATGAATTGATCGTAAATCTCCACAGTTGAATTGAATCGGCATTATAATCTAAAACATTAGATGTTAAATGATTGATTTAAAAAACTCAAAGAGTGAACTTAATAGTTTAATGGCAATTATCTTTGAACCAATTATACTACCATGTTAAGGTGGTGTTTTGAATGGATAACAATTAATTGGACCTGTGTTGGATTTAAAAATGGGCTCAAATCATGTTATAAGATGGGCTTGGATTAAGATAAACCAGTCATAAACCAAGCGTAAGCTTAGTCCAACTCACACCTTTTAAGAAAAAAAAAGCTCTATTTCCAAGTATTTATGTTCCATTTCAATTTTAATATTTCTTTTACCATATGGTGTATAACAATTTTTTAAAAATACAGAATATTTAAGGTTTGACAATTTCAATAGATATTAATTCGTTATAAAATCGACTAAATATTGAATAAAATTAAAGAATTTAAGATATGATTGAAATATATTTTTTTACATATCAAAAATTTTAAATTTTAATTAAAATTAATTAATTGAGTTTGATTTATAAAAATTATTAATTTACAGAAATTGACTGATTTTTAACGGAATTATTAAAGTAAATCTAATAAGAAAATTGAAAACAGGACCAAAAAATTATTCGATTCAATTTTTTTATGGTGGAACTGTCGAAGGGTAAAAGATACCTTTTAAAGTTCACCAAAACAGTATAATTAGTTATTAAGAGATATTTATTTTAATGCTGGCGTTACACAACTGTAGCGTAGGAAGTTCAACTCAATGTCTTTTCTGCCTTTTCTAAGTGTAAGTCTTGGACAAGGCTTACAAGTTTATAACTTGACTTCTCAAGACATGTATTGGGAAAGATTCCCCGAGGCCATCTAAAACTGTAAAGTTGTCATATTTTCAGGGTATTTGAGTAAGGAATCCTAGTTTAACTAGAGACAAGAGGAGCCGGACTATGCAGTTTATCAAGTGCTAGCAGATCTGGAATCCTGCATTTTTTAATGTATTTATTGTAATTTTATTTACGTAATAATTTAATGTGCTGGTTTTACCTATTTACTCTTTAACCTGCATCATTCTATTATTGTCGCATCCGCATGTAGGTCTACCAAAAATAAACTCTCTATTATAGTAAAACCTCGATAAATGAATATTCGATAAATTAATAACCTCGATTAAATAATAATTTTTTCCGGTCCCGACTTGGGCCAATGGGATAAAATAATAACCTCGCTAAATGCATAAGATAATAATTTAAAAAAAATTCCTTGAGGCC
>JANIJH010000225.1:2786627-2799603 GCA_024520975.1 Erythroxylum areolatum | reverse complement strand
AAAACTAATTGTTTAATTTAACAAATATAATGTAAAAAATAAAAATTATTCTATAAATTAATAAATATTAATTTATCAATAAATTAATAAAACATTCAGTTATCGATAAATTAATAACCTCATATAAGATAATAATTTTTCAGGTCCTAAAAATATTCATTTATAGAGGTTTTACTGTATGTAAGAGTAAAATTGCGTACTATTAGACCTCCTCAGATCTTGCTTTATTGTGAGATAGGTATAATTATAATTATGATGACAAAGATGATGAGTACGAGACGATGATATTGTTTCTTTAATAGCTATATTGTAATCCCTACATGTTGGGACCATCATCTTGTCCATGTCCATGCCGCTAAAGAGGTAATGTCCCCTTACTGATACAGAAACTATCGGGGGCAACTGTTACCCTTTAGACCACTCCACATGTATGGCTTAGGAGACACAAGGGACCATTTAAAATTGACTATATCAGACCACTAAATTATAAAGTGGAAGTTGCACTTTCTCAGACAGGAAGGAGTAACAGTTCTTGTTAATCTTTCTGCACATTCAAGTGATGTATAAAATTATATCTTTTGTTTTGTTATTTTAATTGGAAATTGAGTATTTCAACATCCCCTATTGATTTACAGGTTTTAACGTAGTTTAAGTGATAATCAATCATGATTCAACCCACATGCATTACTTTGATGTCCAGTTTGGAGGTAAAAGATCTAATTAGGGTTTTGGTTCAGTGCAAATGTAAAAGATGCCAGGACATGAAGAGTCGAATAACTACACAGGCCTTTTTCAGCATTACATTTATACACTGTTCGACACAATGGATGAACTTGGTCGCTGAAGAGCCTAAGTGAACGGGCTGCAGAAAACTGAAACTTTCATCACATAAATGGGAAGAAACCAACAAAAAAGAAGGAGCAATGACCCACACAGGTCTAGTGAAAGATGGGAAATTTTGGGACCAGTCTTCTTCATCTTCCTTCACCAATTTACTTGTACTCTAATATCATGTTATTTTCAGGAGCCAAACCAACACAAGCTCTCAGTATGTTCTCAAGCATTGCACGCTGCTTTGCGAGTGCATTTACCACGGGGGTGCCTGGGGGAACCTGTTTTTACCAACAAGAGGATTTGATACCACAATGAGTGATCAAATAACTGAAATGGTTATAAGATATAGCAAGAGATTAAAGCAAGAACCTCATCTAACATCATATAATTCCCATCAATTTCACTTTGTTACTTGTGATAAAGGTAAGTACTTTAATGGATCCTGAGCCATGAGTTGCATGAATAAAAGGGCATCTAAGGTCACATCACATATTCAATTCCCCATCCCTTTCATCCCATTAACACCATATAAAAAAGCATAGTCACATCAAGTGCGAAACGGTTTTTGATTAGAGGAATGGAACTTACAAGAGGAGCCTTGGTGAGGTAACTCAGAATGGTAGCCACAGGATGGAAACTGTGAAACTTGCCCTGTATATGGATAGAAAAAACTTTAAATCTTGTAAGTGAAACAAAGAGATCCAACAAGTTTTTTCTTTTTTTTGCAAGCATAGAAACACACCTCTCCTTCAGCTTTGAGCTGGATTCTAGTGCTGAGCTCTGCAAGGAGCACAAGATCCAGGATGATGGGTGCAGCCAAGAGGGAGTCCTCACAGGTGTTATGCAACACTATAGTGTTCTTGCCACCCATGAATATCTCTGATGTGTACTCATCCATAGCCCTCTTGCTGTCTCCAACATATGGCACATACTACAGGAGACACAACAAATCAAATTTGAAGCAACTACACGGACGTCATTTTGATGGTATCATCATAATTAATCTTTGACTAAATTCTCTCTGCACACCAACAAATGATTTATGACATACAAGAGTAATTCGTGCAATAATGATGGCCTGAGGGCCACCAAAAAATGATGGTTCCTATATTTTTCCATAATTTAATGAACTTAATTTAGGAGATGGAGAGGAGAGAATACCTTGATGACCACAACATGATCAGGATGTTCACCAGGCTCATAGAGGATGGCGTTGCTGGAGACCATGTCATCGACAACGTTACTTTTCGAGATCTCCTTGGAACGGAAAGTTTGGGGTGCAGAGAGATTCATGCCGTCGTTGTTTCCCAAATGATTGTAACTAACTATTGATGTTGGCTGCATAATTACCAATATAATAAACTTCTCATCAATATCATGTCAATAACTGAACAAAGAAAGATAGACATAGTTGTTGAAGAACTGTCGCATTACATAAACAACGAAACTCTCATACCTTAATACCAGCACCAACGAGGAAATCAACCAACACAGATTTCATCTTGGTCTGACCACTCTTGAAGTCATCACCACCAATCAAACTGTTCCTCTTAATAGCCAAATCAATAAGCCCTGTACACATGATTATAGCAAACAGAATGTTCAACACTTCCCCAAGTAATTGGATAACTAGGTTCTTTGTAAGAGAACGTTAAACTTGGATGCTGAAGTACCTGGAACGAAGGTGTTCTGGGGGCTGCCATTGATGAAAGGAACATCTTCGAAAACACATGCCAATGCATACAAAGTTGATGGAGAAATCTCAGCTTCATTCTTATCTACAGAAGCCAAGAGGTTGTCCACAGTGTCATTTAGCCCCACAACAACATTACTGTACCTTTCTGTGTTTGCTGTCCACAGAACAACAACCTTTTCCACTTTGTTTTTCTCCTTAAACTCCCTATATAATCATGATGGTCACATAATGGAAAACAAAAGGTGACCTTTAGAAGATTAAAGATAAGAAAATTTAAGTGATTACAGTACCTGATATCTTTGACAATTTGCTGAACTTGTTCTTTCTTGGTGCCCTTGATCACATTGTTGGCACGTGAGCCTTGATTAGCAGCAATGAAATCAGGGTCATAAATTCCAGGAAGCGGGACCATAGATTCCATGTAGGGTCTAAGTTGCTTTTGCAAATCAATGTCCAGAACCCTAGCCCTGGCCATGGAATCTGCCAAGTTCATATCACTTATGTCCCATCCTCCAAAAACAATATCATCTGGGTTCACCTGTATTAATTCATTCAACCATATGCCATCAATCAAACATCTAACCACGAAATGGTACTAAACAGAGCATATCAAATACCATGGGAAGGAGGCTCTTGAATGGAGCGTAAATTTCCTCTCCATTGAAAGACCCAACACGAATTGTCGACGCCTGTGTCAGCGAGCCAAAGTAATTAGCCTGTTGAACCTTGTCCTTTGTTGCCCAAGAAATTCCTCTGTTAAAAAACACATCAAATCCAACACCCATAATCAAAAACAAGACATAAAAATTGAATACAAACAAATTTGTAAATCTTCCACAAGAAGTCAAGAACCCTCCCACTCGTAACAAATTTAATATTCCGGATATAGCCCCACCGACCAAAGATCCCAACTTTATACGGTTACTTCCCGTTACAAACAACAGGGTAAGCAAACTCACTCTCTGTTCGCTATAACACCACCGGTAAGTGTTGACCCATTGTTGCCTCCCCAACCCACGAGCATAACCCTATAAGAAATGCATAAATTCCAAAATTTGACATTAACCCAGATAGAATAATCACGAAAAACGAAATGGGTTATACGAGGATTTAGTGACAGACCCTAGTTTAGGGACATGGGTATCGGTCTTAAATTCATATTTAACAGTTTTTGGCTTGACCACCCACTGATAGGCACCATCTCTGTTCTCATGAACAACCTCGGTGGTCTCGTAGTTGTACACAGAGTGAATCTCGCCCTCTGAGTACTTCACATTAGGAGACTCAACCTTAAACTGCTCGATAAACATTTTTCTGTAATGAGATACAGAGACTTATGTATCAAAGCAAAGAGAAGAGAGAACAGAGAAGAAACAACAATCTGAATGTGCAAGCTGTACCGATCAGCAGCAGTAACCCAAGCGGTGTATAAATAGACGTGGCAAAAGCGGGGTGGGCGTGGACCCTACATCACCACTTATTATCGGCCCTCGGTTCATGAGCAAAGCTTGACCATGCAAAAGGAGAGTCATATGGACCGCACGTACCAGTGGACACGTGCGAGAGTATAGTCTTGGTGTGGGCACCAATGTGGAAGAAGTGGGGAGTAAATACTGTTAAGGGAAAAAATATGTGTTATTTTTTGTTTAAATAGCATTTAAAATTTTATTTAAATAATTTTTTAAAATTTTAATAAAAATTTTAAGACTTCTATTAAAAATAATTACGAAATATATTTTTTGAATAATATGCATTAATTAATCAAATAGTATTAACATAATAACTCAATTTAATTATTAAATTTGAATCCAATTAATTAAAGTTTATTTTAATAAATAATTTAAAATAATTATAATAAATTATTATTTCATTTTGTTTGTTTTTTATTATTTTTATGAATTTCCTCCCCCTCCTCCTTATTATTATTACTATTATTATTATAATTATTATAGTACTTTATTTATTTATTTATCCATTCATATTATTATTATTATTATTATTATTATTAATTATTAATTCATTACATTAACATATACAAAATATGTAATTCGTAAGTTATTATGTGTATACGATAACTTTTTAATGTGCACTCAAAAACAATTATGAATTTTACTATTATTAACATATATATTAATGAAAAAAACATATAGAATTTAAGAAGAAAGTGATGTAATTGTATATTAAGTTTATTTCTTGTTCATTAATAAATATATTTAACTATTATTTTTAAATACGTGAGAATAATTTCTAATAAATTAAGTTAAGTGATAATTTAAATTTCAATAATTAATAATAAAATTTAATTCACAACGAATTTCTATTTTCAACTTGAAGTTTAAGGAAAAAAAATCGAATCTATAAAAACTCACAGTAGTGATGTTTTGAGAAGTTGACCTAAAGTTAAACCAATAAAGTTTTAAAAGATTTAACTTATATTAAAATGCCATAAAATTGGTTAAATTTTAAATAAAATTAAATAATTTAAAATATAACTGAAAGTAATTTTTTTATCAATAAAATTAAAAAGAGATTATTAATTTTTATTTATAAAATTATTAACTTGTAAAAATTGACTGATCAATTTTTAAAATTTGAATCAAAAATTGAAAATCAAAACAAAAAATTAGATTTTATGTTTGAAATCATAAGACTGGCTGGAGTATTTTTTTTGTTGCTCATGAAGTATCTTAGAAAGTCCTAATTATGAGAAGACATCTTTAAGCCATTCACTCCTAAACTAATTCTCACTGGAGCTGGGTAGGTCTCTTGCGGGAGGTAAAACTTTGGCTCTAAATTTTAAACGGCTACATATACGATGATAGATCTAATTTGCGATTTCACTTAAGCCAAAAAAAATTCCTACCAACTCACTTGCACCCTAGGGTTACTGATTGGAGTTTTTAATTATAACATAATAGAGATTGTAGTTGTTTATTTTATGGGTTGATTTTGTTTTTCTACCGTGGGGGTCTTCCTGGTGTGGTTACCATTCAATGTTATGTTTAGTTTAGTTTAGTTTAGTTGGAGTTCAATTATTGCGTCCTATAGTTCGCTTAGAATGATAAGTGACAAAAAGTACGGAAGTAAACATATTGTATCGTTGACTACGTGACTTGATTTGATTCCAAACAAAGTTTATTCGATGCTGATTCAATTCACAGCACATATATTCTTATTCCTACAATTTGATTCTCATGAAACTACCGGTTGGTGATGGTCGGGTGCAATTTAATGTTTTAATATTTTGTATCTTAGTACTTAGCTTAATTTTTTAATATATTAAACTTATATAATTTGATCATTTGAAAATAGTTGATTAAGTATAAAGCTACCTATTATTAAAACTCTTCAAATTTCATGTCTCGATGAAATTTTTATCGAGTGCCGTTGTTGTTGTAAATATTATTTAATTATTATATAAATAATTTTTATGATATTTCATTAATTTATAACATATTATGATTCTCAATGATATTGCATTACAATTTAACGTGGTTTTAAGTAAAAAATAATAAAATTAAATCTGTATTTTTTAAGCAATAATTCAAGTAATTTAAAAGTTTTTTTTTCTCTTGTTGGAATAATAAGACCAACAAGTAGCATCTTTCTACTCCTGTTTGATAGAAAGAAGGTTTGTATTTATTTACCTAACCCTTTATCTTATTGTTGTTGGCTTTCCAAAACTTTACTCAGTGGCCTTTTCCTTTGTCCCAATATTTGTTATATTTTGTAAGATTACACTCAAATCACATATAAGTTTAAAAGAGATTTTGTCGTAAAATCAATTAGTGTTAGGAGAAATAACTCATTATACTTATATGTATGCTTAAGGCCATATATTATTTTTATGTGGGACAAACTCTCACCTATATTTTAACACGTTTCTCTCATATATGGGTTAATTTACAGCCTAATATGTAACACAATCTGTCTTGTTAAGGTGGCGATGACTAATTTAAAAACAACTTGCTCTGTTATTATGTTAAATTTTATAAGATTGAGCCCAAATAAACTTAGTATATATAAATCTAAAAGAGATTCTATCTTAAAACTAGTTTATGCTAGGAGTGGCTGAGTAGACTTACATGCATGATCAATGTCATATTTTTTTTTATATAGGATAAACTCCCACTTATATTTTATCAATATTGTCATGTAAGTTTGATCGAAGTAGGAGAAGAGGTAGTTCCAATTGGACATGAATTTGACTTGAATCATTCAAAACCATATTATTTTAGCTGTAAGGATAATTTTCTTTCATTTTAGTTTCTTAAAATTATAAATCAAAATAATATCATCTTTTTCCAAAGGATTCAAAACATTTGAATTAAGATTTAGGTTGATTTTTAAATAAGAGATTCGCATCAAATCTATAAAATTGAATTATATAATTTCAATTTTCATCATAAAAATGAAATTAAAAAAGCTAAACAAAAATAGCAAAGAACACAATACTGTACTATTTCCCAAATGCAATCACGAGACTGTAAAGGGGTCAGGGTGATGTGAACATCCAAAGGACTGGACCAAGAACCACTGACCCCAAAAAGTGGTTTGTGGCTTATGTGACCAGCTTCGTCCACATGAGCTGAGTCACTCGCAGTACAAACCACACCAAAATGCCTTTTTTTTATATAGTTCTTTTTGAAGTAATCATTTTTTAGTTTTGAGGTAAGATATAATGATTTAGTTATATATGAAGTCACTTAAATTTGGTTCAATTTCTTCCAAACTTTCTAAAAACTCCGTTATTGATATTAGAGTTAAAGTTAGTGAAATCTGATAAATAAAGATTTATAGAAGCTAGTCCGATATGGATGCATCTACTTATAAGTTAGGAAGATTTGAAAATTCACAAATAGAGTAATTATACATCAAAAAGAAACATAAGAATAAAGTGACTTACATACAAATATATAACTCGTAATTCATTGCTTTAAAGTTTTAGTTGAGATATAATGTTTTAAATTTATACAGGGTCATTTAGATCGAGTTCAATTTCTCAACCGACCTCTTCTAAATCCTTCATTTTGGTTCGTTGTTCAATTTATATATTTTCTTGAGGTAATGGAAGGTTGAGGTGTTTAACTAGGCATTTGCTATCTCCTGAGGGTCAGCGGTCCATGCATGAGAATAGGTTTTGCTTTGTTTTATGGACCATCTCTTGTTTGAAGATTGGTCTTATAAAGAAGATGATAGTCACACGTAAGGTTTTCTTCTTCCTATTTTTAGTTCCTAGCTCTAAGTCCTTGCTTTTCTTATCCATCTTGAATTTTTCTTTTAATCTCAAAATCATTCTCTTCCAAAATATAGAAAAATATTTTAAAATGACAATAGTATAAGAGATAAGTATCAAATTTATAATACTAACCCAAAATTTTAAAAATAGCTTTAAAGTAATTTAACTTTTAGTTTTTAACAAAAATAGTCCGATGATAAATTTTTCTTATACATCAGGTTAGTATTTTTTTGTCATACGACTGTCACATATCATATTTGTGTCGTGTACAAATTTTATTATTTAATAAATAAAAACAACAAGAATCTTAAAATAATTATAAATTATACGAAGGAGTATCGTGGCAAAAATATTAATCTTATGTGGCTTGGGACGCCATCTACATTAAATAAAAATTTAATGTTATGTTATTTTGATAAAAAAATTAAAATATTTTATTGTCACTTTTTAAAATTTGAATTAACATCATAAAATTAAACAAATTTTAATATATTTTTTTACAATTAACCGTGTATATTTATAAAGACCCATCATTATAAATGATAAAATAAGACCTATTTTTATTCTTATATAAAATAAAATAAAATAAAATAGGGCTTATTCTTGACTTTCATAAAGAACAATAAAATGACTTATATTTTATTTATTTTTATTTTATATGAAAGTCCAAAAATAGGTAAAAATATATATTTTTTATTTTATCTGGAACCTATAAAATATTAAAAACGCCCCTACAATTTGGTTATATTACTCTGGCTAATGTAGTAGAATTGGTTGTTTTCACGAAAGAACTTTGCATTAACTTGGGCACACCAACTCAAAGAACAATAATGCATGATAACATCCCTTCCTCCATAATTGAGAAGTGTTATGAAGAACTTCACTATCAAGTGGGTGACTTATTGTTCAAATTTCGATGAGGTCACATGCTATCATTGCGATACACTTTAATTCTCGATAGAGCTTGTGGTCCTCCAATGCTTATAATTTGATTCTGACTTACATTTCTAGCAACCCATCATCGAAAGGCTGAATGAGTACGGGCAGCCCAGTTGGTCGTTGGGAAGAAAAATTGAGTTTGAGATCGTGGGTTCGAGTTTCGGCAGTGGCAGTGTGGGAGTTTATCCAATGTGGTGACTCCTTGTGCGCACCAAACACTGAGTCGCCTTTTCGAGAAGCTGGCTGAGATCAAATCGTGATTAACCTCCCTCATACAATGTCGAGCCAGAGTGTGGACCACACCTAAGATGGGCGTTCCACCTTTTGAGTTTGAGTATGATCTCATCTTAGAAACACGTAGTTTTGTATGTCAGAAAAAAAAAACCCACCCCTTTTGGTCTCAGAAGGCACAATTCTAGCTCAGGTTATGTTTGGTTGAGCTTATATAGGTATATTTTTATCAGTTGAACTTTTATCTGTAGCTCTTTTTTGAAAATAACTTTTCTAATTTCAGGTAAGCCTATGTTTAGTTGAGCTTATATTAATAAAATTTTTGTCAATAGAAATTTTTTCTGTAAAATTTTTTAGAATAATTTTTCTAAGAAATCAGTTAACTATTTGACCATCATTTGAAAAAGAGATTTATTGAAAGAAATTCATACCGTAGATTATTTGGCAACATAAAAATAGAAAGATCTTTTAATTTTAATTATATTTTATTTTGTAATAAAAATTATTTATACATATAAATATTATTTAAAGTATATTAAACAATATGCAAAGCACAATATATTAATTATTACATAATTTTAAATCATATAAAATATAAATAAAAATATATCGAACCGAATTTTTATATGGATTATAATATAAGTAAAACTGATATCAAAAATATATATTAAAACATATAAATATATAGAGAAGATGAGTTTGCAAGATAAACGTGAATATGAATTTGTGGATATAAAATTATGTGTAAAATGTAAGGATAAAAGGGACTAAAAATAAACTAATTAATTAATCTAAAAATTTTGCTCAAAAAAGCCATTTGAGAAGTTTTTTTAAAAGCTCCAAATTTAAATTTTTAAAAAAAACTATATTTTGGCTGCTAAAAAATAATATCTATTAAAAAGTATTTTTTATGTTACAGTCAAATATTTTTTTTTAATAAAAAGACTTTTATGATAGAAAAAATGCTTATTTACTTACAAAACCTATCTAAACAGGTGCTAAATATACATTTTAATGTTCCGGTCCATTTTCTTAGATTCCTTTTACCTAACTCGAGATTGGTGTGATCATCAATGAAGGGATCGGTATTATCATGAATTTGGAAATTGGGAAGTTTCTTTGCCTTTCGATTCTAATCCAAGAAATGGTACCAAATATTTTAACCTATTAAGCACAAAAGACGATTGAGCTCGCTTTCGTTAAGTGTTGACGTGTTTAGAAACTTGAATTTGCGGCCAAAGTTTGGCATACATCACTTTTCTTTTTTAAAAAACGAAGGAATCTGTATTCATCATCTTTTACACAATAACTTACAAATCACGTTAATCGAATATTTTATACTGACAAGTCCTATACAACAGACTCAATCAAGAAAATATAGATAAGAAGATTCGACCACAAGATTTTTTTGCCCCATGTCCCTTTTCCTCACTCCATCAACTTAATCATCCCTAAGAGCCATCACTATTCTTTTTCATGGCAAAAGTGACTTTTCAAAAAAAAAAGCATTATACAATTTAATTAAGTTAAGAGTTTTTTTGGGACGTAATTATATGTTATTAATATTTTATTTATTACGTATTTGAAAAATAATAACTATATATTTAAAAAAACTTTAAGGATAACTAAAAATTTGAAATAAAAATAAAGAAAGAATTTGTAACCATTGTGTTTTAAGCAATGATAAAAAAACTTTAACAAATTCGGTCGATTGTTCACTTTTCGGTTCGGTTTTTAACTTTTTAATTCGATTTGTTTTAATAATTTTGTTGTTAAAAGTCAATTAATTTTTATTTAAAATCTTTAATTAAAATTCTAATTCTTCGATTCAATAGTTAAGGACGGTCTCTTTCGATTATATTTCAAATCTTTTAATTTTATTCAATATTAACTAGTTTTATAACAATCTAATATTGATGGAACCTTTCAAATCTTAAACTTCTTATCTTATCGGTTTAATTTTCGGTTAAGTTTCTAAAACATTGATTTTAAGTGCCGATTGCATAAGCATTTAAATGTAAGTACACATTTAAATAAATTAGCTAATGAATTAATAATTTAAAATTAAATAAAATCTCTCAATTATGTTAGCATAAAAAAATTAACAAACTTAAGGAAGGACTTCAAATAGAATTTCCAAAAAGGAAACAAGTTTGATTTTTGATTTAATTAATAAATTTAAATTTAATCAAATTTAAATTTAATATAAAAAATTCAATTTCGAGTTAGATTTTAAATTTAAAAGTACTTACTTAAACCCAAATTTTTATTTATTAATTTTAATAAATTCATACTCTTTTGATCGATTTAATATTATATCATATTCTAAACTATTTTTAAAGGTATAATCAAACTTTAATCTAAATTAAAATTTGTTAATAAAACTAAAGTTAAGTTCAATCCTTATGGAATTCAGTTCTAATCGATTGCTATCCTTAAATAAATCTTAAATCCTAATCTCGAAAAGTTAAATTTCTTCTGACGACCACTTAAATCAAGGGGATTGAAGTTTATAGAATATTGAAAAGAGCAAACAGTGTCCTTGTCAACGAACGATTGTCGTGGAAGATTGGCTTGAATGCTATGTAATTGTCCAATTGTAACGTGGCACAAGTTTGACACCAACATTTATTCAGTATGATTGCTTCTTTTATAGTTTGATAGATACTTCTTTTATAGCCTAAGGCGGTCCAGTTGATAGGATTTATAAAACGAAAGGGACTCTCCAAGTAGAATTTAGCATAAAAAGGTTGCAAATTCGAGTTTTCAAAATTGGGATATTTAGAATTTTCTAAAATTTCACTAATTCATCATCGTTATCATCACATTTAGTCTGAAGTCTCGCATTGAAGTAGAATCTGGGAGGTCTGATTGACAAATTTCACTAACTATTGCAAAATATTATTTAAAACTCTTGATTGATAAATTATTATAAAACTTAACTTTTAATAGTTTACATTCGAAATTGATTTGTCACTTAAGGTTAGGATTAACAATATTAACTTACTCAATTTAACTTAAAGCTAACCAATTTAGTTTAAATTGATCAAATTTTAGATTAAATTTTAGATTACTTCTCTAAAGATTCGATTCTCATAATTAAAATAATATTATTTTAATTTAATTAACTAAAACAATGTTATTTTGATATATATGTATAAGTTTAAAAATTAAAATAATGATATTTTGATCAATTATACTAAAATGAAGTTGTTTTAATGAAAACCGATCCTAATAGGCGTTAGGGTCTTCCATCAGCTCATTACAACTCGTACATTTGGTTCGCATCAAGTTTGCCTCTGGGCCAGCTCTAACGTGGTTAGGTTTGCTAGTTGTCCAAAACCTACAATGGTTGATGAAGTTTACATTTGAGAACACCATCAACGTAATCGAGTTCGAGCCCATATGCATCTTCAACACTCCGCTTCACCTTCCACGACCACAAGGCCCTCTTCCTTAATTGCTCTATCCGATAAATTTTATCAAATTCAAGTTCAACTCTTATTGAGTTTGGCTCCTTTGTTCTTCCATATTGGTTGGGGACAATAATTGGAGCAAGGCTCTTATCTATATAAAGAGGTAACTACCTCATTGTTTAGTGCACCAAACTAAGTCAAAGATTTGTATTACAAATTTGACTCTAGTTAAATTCCTCTTTTGATGTGTGAGTAGGAGAATTTGTCTTGTGTATTTCTTTGTGAATGTGTTGATGTATTGGGGATTGGGTGAGAGAAAAAATTGTGTGAATGTAAGAATTTTCACATAGTAGATTTTCTTCTCGGTGCCCGTAGTTTTTTTCGGGTTTGGGAGTTTCCACGTAAATTCTCTTGTGTTGTTATTTTCTGATATTTTTGTCTATTATATATCCTTGGGTGTAGGTTTGGAAGGTTTAAATTCCCAACAAGTGGTATCAGAGCCAAGGTGTGTTTTTCTTGAAAATTCTAAGTATGCTCTGTGGTTGCAGTTTTGACTGATCTTCCACATCAGAAAAGATTTTCTTGAGAAAGGTTCATTCGGTGCGGTGGAGTTTTGGTGTG